>VDFB02283152.1:0-24799 GCA_007258455.2 Sequoia sempervirens | reverse complement strand
ATTACATTTGTATTGTCTAAATAACAAAATCTTTTCAAGACATTCATATTGTTTTGTGAAATTCTACATTGGAAAATAGTAGGGGTTATAGATCCTGCAACCCACATACTGTTCTAAGACCCTTTACAAGTAACAACCCAATTGGTTAGTCACCCCTCACCTCAATTTGGTATGTTTTGTGATTTTCTTGAGAACCTTTTGTTTTGTAGATAGCAAGAATGTAATGAAATTAGAAAACATTGGGTGTTAGGAAACTTGCAACCCACATAGTGTTGTAAAACCCTTTACACATAACAACACAATTGGTTAGTCACCCCTTAGGTCAATCTAGTTAGTTTTATGTATCCCCCACCTGCAACTCCTCGTGCTCTCAACCGTTTAGATTTAAACATGTAGAATGAAACAACTGACAACCCACATTGTGTTTTCCAATATGTAATTATTTTTTGCATTTCTTTGTTTCAATCATGTGAAGAAATTCAAATCCAATTTATATTGTAACTAAGAGTTGTTATATATTTTGAAGGTGAAATTCATTACATTATTACTATCTACGAAACAAAAGGCTTTCAAGACATTCATACTATCAATATAATTACAAGTGGGCGATACATAAAAGTATCCAAATTCACCTGAGCTATGACAAACCAATTGGGTTCTTACTGTGTAAGTAACCAAAATGTTGTCATTACATTCATACTATCTATGTGTGTTGGCCTTACCGTTGCACCAAAAGGTCAATCTGTCAATTCCCAATACAAGCATCAGGTAAGATCCACGAGAGGAAATTAAACCATATCATGAATCATGTGGTCAACATTGACTGAGGGGTGAAAGCGTCAAACTTCCAACAATCCCTCCTAGTGCTACCACAAGATTCGAACCCACGACCCAAATTTGATACCAAAATTATAATAAAAATTATCATGAGTGCACAACTTGGCATCAAGATTTGTGGATGATACCACTAGAAAGCTCTCAAAAAACCCTCATCAAATATGCAACCTGTTTTCTCCTCTAACCTCTAGAAGTAACCTCTATAAAAACATAACAATATTTCATGACAACTTTGCATCTTTGGAGCATACCTTTCTCATTTTCAAAAAATACTCTTCTCTCTATCATACATCAATGACACCTTTTGACAACATGGAGCTCAGTGGATCAGATTCTAGAAGAGTTGGTGATGTGTGATGGAGAGAAAAGAATGTTTTGCAAATGAGAAAGGTACACTTAAAAGATGCCCACTTGTCATGAAATGTTGTCATGTTTTTTTATAAAGGTCTCTATAAAAACATGACAACTTTGTATCTTTAGAGCATACCTTTCTCATTTACAAAACATTCTCTTCTCTCTTGCATACATCAATGACACCTTTTGACATAATGAAGCTCATTGGATTCAAATTATGGAAGAGTTGGTGATGTGTGATGGAGAGAAGAGCTTGTTTTGTAAATATTGCAAAGTTGCTTCAAAGATACCCACTTGTCATGAAATGGTGTCATGTTTTTATAGAGCTTACTTCCAAAGGTTGGAGGATAAAATAGGTTGCATATTTTATGTGGGTTTTTTGAGAGCTTTCCAATGGTATCATCTATAGATCTTGATGTTAAGTTGTGCACTCATAATTAATTTTATTATAATTGATATCAGAGTCGCGTTGTGGGTTTGAATCTCATGGTCGTGCTCAGGGGGATTGTTGGAAGCTTGGAACTTCCACTCCTTAGTCAACATTGACCACGTGATTTGCGATATGGTTAAACCACCTCTCGTGGATCTTATCTGACGCTTGTATTGGGCATTGACAAGTCAACCTTTTGGTGCAACAATAAGGCCAACAATGTGTAATTGCAAGTTGGAAAACATTGGGTGTTATGAAACCTGCAACCCAAATACTATTTTAAAACCCTTCATAAATAACAACCTAATTCATTACTCACCCCTCAAGTGAATTTGGATAGTTTTATATATCCCCCACCTATAACTCCACCCCATGCTCTCAAACCTTTAGCTTTCAACATACAAAATGAAAGAGCTCACAACACAAAGTTTTTTCCAACCTTCAATTATTTTGTGCAATATCATATTTGAATACATCTTCTCAAAAACCAATAGTTATTACAATTTAGAATGTGGGACTGACTCATGTCAATCTGCCTCCAATGCCCACGGGTGCACAGAATTCAGTGAAAAGGATAGGTTCTCATTGAAGCCACCAGGCCAACGAGTTTTATGGTCAAACTCCTACCATGACATCATAGCCGGAAGAAGGTAGGAAAAATGATATAACGTCTTCGTTATCTCCTCACTTCCATCACTGTGACGTTTCCTCTCATCTACCAAATTCATCACTTTTATTCTGCCATCTTGGGAGGCCCCGCATTATGTTGTCCCATCATGTGTTGTATGTTTTAATGCATTTTTGTATGTTATGATGCCTCTAACATGCATTCTTCTAGGAATAATACCCACATCCAATTGCAAAAGGTGGTCTCCCTACAAAACTGCATGGCTTGCACATGATAATGTATTTCCCTTTTTCAAGGATAAGACATGTCTGATTATGTTATCATGTCCAAGACATACGCTTTTTTGGGATAATAGCTTGATTTTACAATATTTTGTAGGGAGATTAGCTTTTTCCCATTGGACGAGGCTATTCTCCCTATAAAAACACATGTTAGATGCATCATAATCATCATGTTTTAAAAATCATAATTTGGAATGGACAAAAAGCACAAAAATGTCACTTTTGACATTCACATTTTGGATGTTGATGGGGAGCATGGAAGGGAGTTGCAGGTGCTCGGAGGCCAAAGCAGAGCAACCACTCTCCCTACCAAAACACATTTGATGCATGGGCAACTAGCTTGTAGGTATGTATATCTACCAAAAATATAATCCATTTTCCATTATTCCTAGGGACATTAAAGAATTGAATGGATATTTGTTGCATAAAGCGATATTCATTGATGGGTTTCCAAGGGTTTTCCTTGCAAAAAGGGGTTTTCATTTGATATGCAGAGTTCATCATGTTCTTTTGTGTGGAGTTTTTTGTAAATTTTAGATTTTAATGTTCAATCCAAAATTTATCACAAATGAGGAAAACTATCCAAATTAAGCTCATGTGTGACTAACCAATTTGGTTGTTACATGTTCAAATTTGAATGTCCTCACACAAATACGAGGTTTAAAAACATGATGTCGTTTGTCAACTGCACTTAATGGCATGGACCAAGCTTCGGGGTAGATAGTTAAACCTGCACATCCTATGTAATATAAAAAATTACACGCTTCATAACACACTACATTTGTCAACCTCCATCACAACATACCCAAGACCTTGTGGTTTTTAAGCCCGTATATGTAGGTGTGCATTATAAATAGCAAGAACGCCAATTTCTTTCCATTATTGGCAATAATGAATAAACTTGTTGATAGTGGTAAACATCGTGTAGTGCAAGATGGGAAACACAATGTGTTTTCAAGCCTGCCTTTACTTATACCCAAGCTTTTTCTTGAATGCAGATATACAAACATATAGATGGGGTTCTATTTTATCAAATAGCACATTTCTCATTAAAGGAAGACTCTATTAACCGCCAATACATAGTGTACTTCATAGTACACACTTCATAGTGTTTTGTAAAAATTCATGTTGGAAAACCCTAGGTATTAAGAAACAAGAAACCAAAATAGTGTTGTAAAACCCTCTAAAACCCAGTTGGTTAGTACCCCTCACCTCGATTTGGTCAATTTTCTCCTCCAACTCCTCCATGTACACTCCAACCTTCAACTTTCAATGTGCAGACTGAAAACATAGAATGTTTTTTTCCTTTTTTCTCGAAACTAAAAAATGCACATGTCAGTCTGCCTCCAATTCTCGCACCAAAAAAAAGCTCTAAAAATGATAGCTTCTCATGCAAGCCACAAGGACCATTTTTATCACCTGATAGAAGGCAGGAAAATTAACCTAATGACGTTGTTATCTCCTTGCTTCCATCTATCGGTTTCATCACTTTTATCTCCCATCTGGAGGGCCTTGCACTACATTGTCTCATCAAGTTATGTATGTTTCTATTTATGTTTTTATGTATGGTTTTATGCAATTTTTAGGTTTGAGATTATATGGTCTGCATGGGAGGCTACACAAATTGACAAAACATGGCTGTGTTTCTAAAGCTCCCAAAATGGGTGACAAGGGAATACTCATATTTGGAAAGTGAGGCTTTCAGGTGTCACATTTATTTCAAGTAAAAAAATTGTATCGTTTACGTATCAATAATTCATTAGAAATTCTAGTGTCGAATATTGAGAAGAAGTTTTAAACTCAATTTCGAGGGTTTGTAAGCGGTATATAAGTTAAATTATAATAAAAGTGATGGGAAGTTCCCCAATCAACCTACGAAACCCGAATGACAACCTGTAAATAAAAAGGGTAATATTATCAAAATGGAGAAATACCTGACAAATGATAAGGTTCTTGCAATTATATCTGATCTAATTACCAAGGATCCAAAGGTTCTTGTTTTATTTTGCAAGATAAATCATACCGATGTAGTGTTGGAGAAATCATCCTAAAATTAACACAAATCAATTATGAGGATAATTAAAAGGATGCAGTATCACCCTTTACTGATGCTTTAATCATTTCCCATGTAACACTCACAGTTCAAGGAGGAAACATGATTCACGTAAAATTTTGGGATATAATATGCACACAATAATGTAACATTTATTTTATTTAAATTAAATTGCAAATTTTTTGCATTCCCCACACTGAGCATCTCATCTATAAATAAATCAAAACTTCTAAATACAAAATAAATTTTGGAAATGTAACTATCTAGTACACTTGCAATTCAAGCTATGATAGCTAGAATCACCTGTATTTAGTGCAGAAGCTTCACGTCTCCTGAAGCGTCCTTCTCAATCCCCCCGCCCTTGTTTAATTCAATTTTGTTTCCTCACCTATATCAACCACCTAGAAGAAAGACAGGTGTTAGCGATAGATTACATTGGAAAATTAAAGACATATGGTGCTACAAAGAATTCATTTTATTCCAAACTTCACCAATATTGGATTATGTTGCATGTTGACTGCAACATGCCAGCTTGTGTAGACAATAAACAAATATATTAAACTGTACAATGGGAATTTAATTTCCAATTTAGCCTATCACTAACACTAGTAATATATATCAACAATTATATCTAACTTTTTTCCATTTTGTTGGAACTGTGAAGCGCTAAACATTCATTCGAATTTTTGAAAAACTTATCTCTCCTGGCATATGAACATAACTTGCATAATCAATAAGGGCAGAGAAGACAAAAAAGAAAGGTACCACGTACCACTATCAAACTTCTATTTATATCATTACTTGTACACAACTAAAAAAATACAAATTATTGCAAGACACATTGGTTGCAAATCACAATGTGCATCGGCTATGCAAGAATAAAGGTTAAGAAGTCAATGAAAACTCAATGAAAACCTTGGTGATCACCTTGATTGACAAAAAAATAGCAGGTGAACACATTGGTTAAATATGATAATGCACAAAATAATTATAGGTTGGAAAACACTCTGTGTTTCATTCTCCATGCTCTTGAACCTAAAGGGTGAAGAGAACAGAGAAGAGTTGCAGGTGAAGAATGCACAAAACATACCAAATTGAGGTGAGGTGTGACTAAGCAATTGGGTTGCTACTTGTAAAGGGTTTTAGAACAGTATGTGGGTTGCAAGTTTTATAACACCCAGTGTTTTCCAACCTACAGTAAGAATGTAATGAATATCACCTTCAAAATTTATGCAAACCACATTGAATGATATAGATAAAAGATAATGTATTGAGTGAAAACATTCTCCCTGTTGTTGAGAAGTTGAGGAAGGTGCATGTGCAGTATATGCAATGGGAAAATAGCAATGCAAAATTCGAGCAACAAGTAGTAAAAAGTATGTAACGAAAAAGGAAATTTCTCTAAAAACACTTGAAAAGAAGCAGACGAAAGTGAATGAGATAGATAATGTATTGATTGAAGAGAGTGTTCCTACTCTTGAAATTTTGAAAAATTAGCGTTTTGCAATATGTGCAAAGGGAAAATGTCAATTCAGAACCGAAGGCGACAAGTGCTAGAATGCATGGAATGAAAAATGAATCTTCTAGGAAAACACTTGAAAAGAAGCAGAGCAGATTGCTTGAAATGGATAATGTATTGACTGAAGAGATCCTTCATGCTCTTGAGAAGTAGAGGAAGGTCCATGTGCAGTATATGCAATGGGCATATGGTAATGCACAAGTGGAGAAATTGAAGAGATTTTGTATTGCACAAGAATTTGTGCAGGTAAAGAAAGTGAGAGATGATGCTATGGGTGGAGTTGAAGAAGTAAATTCATAGATTCTTGAATATAGGAATTCCACGGAACACATGGAATTGGAAATGGATGAAAATAAGGTAGAGACATGAAAGTCCTATGCAAATACTAGGGAGGTGTTAACAAGCAAGAGTGGTGGGGACGAGGAAAAATGCATGGATGGTCAACTTACAGATACAAAAGCACTAGTTGGAAGTGTTGAAACCGAAGCAAAACAACACGAGACTACAATTAACCACTTAGAAGAGGAACTAAGAGATAAGAAGAAGATTTTATCGTCAAAAGAAAAGGAGATTAATTAATGTTGTTGAGAGCTATTAAGAGATTAGAAAATGAACATTTGCAAGAATTTGAAGGCGTTCAAAAGTTGAAGTCTGGTATCATGCACCTCGAGGCTCAATTACTAAATGTTGAACTTACCAATAAGGACCGTGTAAGGCATATTGAAAGATCAAAAGTGCAACGTGGTGTTGCACAACTTATAAAAATCTAAATTACATGAACATGGTAAATATTGAAGATGCCTTTCATTATACTCCTATTTTGTAAATAACAAGAGGTTTTAACTACATTAATACTATCTTCCAAAATTGCATTCCTTTCCATTCTCACCTAAATTGGATGCTACTCATGTAGGGAGAATCTAATCTCTAGACAAAATGCACCTATGTATAGACATTATAACATAACGCCCCATCCCCAATGCCAATCTCCTAACAAAACACACTGATAGAGAAACTTGAGGGGAGAAGCTGACAACATGATTGTAATGAAAACCTTTAGTTTTGTAGATAATAAGAATGTAATGAAGTTTATTCACCTTCACAATTTAAAGTAACTCTTACTCACACTAAAAGTTGCATTTCAATTTCCTCATATGATTTAAAAATGAATGCAGAATATAATTGCAGGATGGAAAACACTTTGTGTTATGAGTTATTTCATTTTGCATGGTCGAACCTAAAGGGTGAAGAGCATAGGGAGGAGTTGCAGGTGGGGAATACACAGAACATACCAAATTGAGGTGAGGGTTGACTAAGCAATTGGGTTTCTACTTGTAAAGGGTTTTAGAGTAGTATGTGGGTTGTAGGTTTTATATCACCCAATTTTTCCAACTTTGAATTTTAGAAAATAGTATGAATGTAATCAAAATATTTTATGATTAACGCAGTAACAACCCAATTGGTTTGTCACCTCTCAACTCAATTTGATTAGACACCTATTGTTTTCCAACATGCAATTATATATAGACAATATAAATGTAATGAAAAAGTTTTTTTTAGTACATAGTAAGAATGTAATGAAGATCACCTTCAAAATTTATGTAGGCCACATTGAATGAGATAGCTAAAAGATAATATATTGAGTGAAAAAATTCTCCCTGTTGTTGAGAAGTTGAGGAAGGTGCATGTGCAGTATGCGCAATGGGTAAATCGCAACGCAGAACTTGAGCAATAGGTAGTAGAAAGTATGTAATGGAAAAGGAATCTTCTCTAAAAACACTTGAAAAGAAGCAAACCAAAGTGAATGAGATAGATAATGTATTGACTGAAGAGATTGTTCCTCCTCTTGAGAAGTTGACAAAAGAGCATGTGCACTATGTGAAATGGGAAAATGGAAATGTAGAACTGAAGGCAACAGATACTAGAATGCATGGAATGAAAAAGGAATCTTCTATAAAAACACTTGAAAAGAAGCAGAGCAAAGTGAGTGAGATAGATAATTTATTGATTGAAGAGATCCTCCATGCTCTCAAGAAGTCAAGGAAGGTGCATGTGCAATATATGCAAAGGGAAAATGGCAATGCACAAGTGGAAAAACTAAAGAGATTTTGTATTACACAAGAATTTGTGAAGGCAAAGAAAGTGAGAGATGTTGATATGGGTGGAGTTGAACAAGTAAATTCTATCATGAATAACTTTTACAACATAGTATATTTTCCACTATGAACTGTAATAACTATTTTATCTATTAGTTTTGAAGCTTCATAAATGTCACTTGCCAGACTAATAACTTGTAATTTTCTTGTGACACATTGCACGAAATTGTCTTCTCCATCAAAACTTTTTCTCGAACTTCTCTAACTTATTATCCTTTTCAAAAAGAGTACATAGGAATTTGAATATTCTTGCTCTTGAAGCAACTTTTAATGCATTCCACTCAATTATCACCACACCTTGGCTAACTCTACTTTCCTCATTTTGATTGAATGAGATAAAAGAGGAGTTAGCCAAAGTGTGGTGAACATTGATTGGAAGTACATTAAACGTTGTGCTTCAAGAAGGAGATTATTTAAATTACTTTTGTACCCTCTCTAAAAAGGATAGTAATTTTAGGGAAATTCTTGAAAAATGTTTGATGGATAAGACAACTTAGGTGCTCTGTGTCCCAGGAAAATTACAAGTTAGTAGTTTGGCAGAATTATATGTAGACAACATGAGTCTAATGTAAACCTTTAGTTTTGTAGACAATAAGAATGTAGTGAAGTTCATTCACCTTCACAATTTAAAGCAACTCTTACACTAAAAGTTGTATTTCAATTTCCTCATATGATTTAAAAATGAATACAAAATATAATTGCGGGTTGGAAAACACAATGTGGTTTTCCATTTATTTCATTATGTACATTCAAAGCTAAGTGGTGGATAGCATAGGGAGGAGTTGCTAGTGGGGGTTTCATAAAACTAACCAAATTGAGAGCTATGGGGTGACTAACCAATTGGGTTATTACATCTAGAGGGTTTTACAACACTATGTGGGTTGCAAGTTTCATAATACCTAGTGTTTTCCAATGTCATTACATTCTTACTATCTAATTCACAAAAGATTCTCAAGACAATCAAAAAGCATACCAAACTAAGGTGAGGGGTGACTTAGCTATTGGTTTGTTACTTGTAAAGGGTTTTAGAATATTATGTGAGTTTCAGGTTGTATAACACCCAGTGTTTTCCAACCTAGAATTTTACAAAATAGTATGAATGTCTTGAAAAGATTTTGTTATTTATACAGTACAAATGTAATGAAAGCCAACTTAAAAATTTATAACAAGTCTTATGCGGAGTAAAAATTGTGTTTCAATTTCTTAATATTATCCAAATATACATGCATAGGATGATTGCAGGTTGGAAAACACAGTGGGAGGTGAGTACATAATTTATGAAACCTCCAACCCACATAATGTTGTAAAACCCTCTACACACTAAGGGAAAATGAAAACCCTTTGTTTTCCCATCAATGAAAAGCCATATTCACAACAAATAGTCATTGAATTCTTCATAGCCCCTAGGCAGAAGGGCAAAATGGCATATATTTCTGCCAAATATACATACCTACTAGCTAGTCGTTTGCATTTTTCACATGCATTTTGGTAGGGAGAATGGTCACTCTGCTTTGGCCTTCAAACCCCTACAACTCCCTTCTGAGCTCGCCAACAACCTTCAAAATGAGAATGTTGAAAATGGTGACATTATGGGCTTTATGTGGTTTTAAAAATATATCATTTCATTGTAGAACCCACATTGCACTTTCCAACTTGGTTATATATTTTGCATGGTTTCTAGTTTCTCTAAACGTTATTCAATTATTTCACTCATATTTCCACAATGGGTTGTCAGTTATTTCATTTAGCTTCCTCTAAAATTTTTGTGTTGCGAGAACATTAAAATGACAAAATTAAAAAACCCCCAACACAAAAACACATAAATAGCTCTGCATTTCAAATGAAAACCCATTTTTCGCAAGGAAAACTCTTTATTTTCCCGTCAATGAAAACCCATCTTCACAATGAATAGTCATTCAATTATTCACAGTTCCTAGGCAGAATGACAAAATGGCATAAAATGGCATACATTTCTAGCAAACATATATACCAGCTAGCTAGCTGCCCACACCCGTCAAATGTGTTTTGGTAGGGAGAGTGGTCACTCTGCTTTGACCTCCAAACGCATGCAACTCCCTATCGCCCTCTCCAGCAACCTCCAAAATGTGAATGTCGTAAACGGCAACATTTTGGGCTTTTTGTCCATTCCAAATTATTATTTTGAAATGGCCAAAGTTTGGGCTTTTTGTCCATTCCAAATTATGATTTTGAAAACCTATCGATATTGCCACATTTTTTTGGTGATAGAATAGGTGACAACACTCCAAACGACACGCGCCTAAACATTTGTCAACGTGATCCATCAAATCTTTCTATCTATGTATTTTGTCCACCGCATAGGATGGGGGATGGGGTGGGGTGTTATAATGTTACATACATAGGTGCTTTTTGTCTCGAAATTAGCTTCTCCCTTGCACACCAAGGTGCGATGGTAGGAGCCAATTGTTTTTACTAGTTTTTAGTCTAGGTATTACCATAGAAATTTAGCAAAGAGGGTGTGCGGGGAATTTCAATGGGTGACAAAAGTAAAACGCGACGGCGATTTATGAAATGGAAATAGGTATCACCAGCTGGCCACGAAAAGTTAGGGAGATTCCTTTTGTCTCCTGTCAGATTTCTTATCTTCTCCCGTCACGTCTTCTCCTTTGCCTTTCCCTTCACGCAAAAGATAACATTTTCCACATTGCCACGTACATCTCAAGTTCCGTCTTCTTACGTAAAATTAGCAGATAACTAGTAGATTAAACTGAAAACGTAACTGGTCACCACCCTTGACAGAAACCGCTTGGATTTTGTGATCAAGTGACGTTAAAAGGCGGAATCGAGGGCACACTATAAATTCGTAGCCGATTAAAGTGAAAACGTAACCGGTCACCGCCCTTGACAGAAACCGCTTGGACTTTGTGATCAAGTGACGTTAAAAGGCGGAATCGAGGGCACATGATAAATTCCCGTCAAAACTTGATTAGATGTCATTAGAAAATACAGAGTCTGCTGCAAGATATTCCACATTGGCTTTCGCTAAAATACTCTACGCGTTGAATAAAATGAGATAAGCCGGCCTATTTTATCACTTAGGTGACAGCGCCAGAATTTTCGGTGGAATTATTTAATAGGATTCACGCTTTTATAATTTTATAAAAACAGCAAGAAGTTGTCCATGTCGTGAATACTGATTTAGTGACGTGGTGAAGATTCTCCTCGAAAGCCAAGGTCGGCCCACTTTGGACTGTGTCGCCTGAGAAGGAGTGTAACTGGGACCAGACATAGTGGCAGAATTCATAGTTGCACTACGCCCTTTTGGCATGTTGCATGGTGGGAGTTCTTACAAGCAGACCCTCATGACCAAGTTTTCCTAATCGATGTATTTTTAAGCATTACTACACATTTCATGATCATACTTTATCTTTTGATTGCCATGACACATATCCATGGCAAAGTTATTGTTGATAGTTTTGTGTTTAGATTGTGTTTGATTTTTCCGATTAGATTTGTGTTTTATATTGATAAACACACTATCGAATCTACAAACAATCAAGAATATTCTTGTGGAAATCTATTATCACTCATGGCAAGTTCTTTGATGACATTGAAAGCTGGTTTCTATTTGATTGTAACTTTATTTGAAGTCCTAAACTGAGCCTCTATCAAGCACTTTAACCTAGTTCTGAAGCATGTTTTCTCAAATTTTACACGAAAACTACTTAGAGAAATGGCTACTAAACAATGTGGTGAGTAATCTCATCTTTATGAGTCAACAAGTTCATCCATTGTTCTTGTATGCTTTTACATGCCATTAGATGTTGTAATTAAATAAACTTTGTTTTGAGATGTAAGCACTTTTATCTCTATTTGCTTGTTAAGGCATACCAATCCCTAAGTCATTAAGTGCAGCTTTTATAATATAAAATTAAAGCCACAAGCAACTCCAATTAGTTAACATCTTATGATTTCCAGTGGAGCCAATGAAGTATTTTAAATTGATTCCAGGTATTGTTCACATTCACTTTGTTTTCACTAACTCAAGCACTTTATTTTGCTTGTTGACCTATTATTGTTGGTCTCAAGTAATTAAGTAGTTTTCTCATAGTTCAAATGTTATCTTATCAATGTAATTAATTTTTTTAATTCTAATGATGATGTTGTATTTCACTATTTATTTACCATGGCTAATGGATGACTGAACTCCTTTTTGCATTACTCCCTAACTTATGTCATAGCATTATGATTGGTGAATGTGCTTAAAGTTTAACAAAATCAAAAGCCTATGTTATAGGTTTTATTTTTTTTAATCAATCATTTAATTCTATGTTAAACCACTTTAATTAAAGTCATCAAATGCAATAAAGTATTGAATGTAAAGTCATTAATGAACTCATTGATAGTTTGCACACATAATCCAATCCTTGCCACCTCTAGTGACACCATCCATCCACCACTAAAATGCCACATATGTACCACTAGAGCCCCTGAACCCTCTCCATTACATTTTTTAGTCTTATAGGCCATCCTCAAGAGGTCATAAATTGCTCAAATATAGGATTTTTTGAGACATTTTTTAAATGGGGTAGAATTCCATGTACTTCACAATGGTATATAATCACTTTTCACATTTAATTTCATTTTAAAAAATAATCTTTTCACAAAATTTGTTGCACTAACTAAAAATTTGTTTGTGGATGATATAAAATCCTTCATAAAAAATAGAAAAAATATTGCACAATTTTCATTTTGATACCTTCCAAAGGACATATCAAGCACCCTTTATTGAAATATGTATCATCAACATACTTTACATTAGTACACTCTACTCCTTATTTTGTATGTAAACTCTACTTTTAAAAAATTGGCCACTTTTAGGCCCTATAAATCTCTAGAAATGTAATTTTATGCATGTAACATGCACCAATCATAAAAAGTGTCAAACACTATAATTGTTGGGGGTCATTTCAACAATTAGTAATAAGGTTTGTCATGTGTTCTCTTGATTTTTCTACATTCTCATATTTATTTTTTTGAACTATGGATTAATTGTCTATTTCTCTGCTTACAACATACAAGTATTATGAATAGAAATCTAAAATGTTAATCATGTTGAGAAGGGGTTATTCATAATAACTATGGGTTTAGAGGTAGAACCTATTGTAGATGTAGATAAAATCAAATGATTTAAAAATGTGATGAAGCCTATAAATCATCATGTATGCTTATATCTCATGATCTTCTCTACATTGATTCATTATATTCACCCAATCAAAATTTAAGCTAAGTTAGCTTATTTAATTTGGGCTCAAGATGTCATCAGAGGTCAAAATTTCGAGAATGAACTCATTAGTTTGATTCCTTAAGATGTTGACACCATTTATTCAACTTCTTCATTAAATTAAAATAATTGAGATTATAGTTAGAGCATCATGAAATTAAAAAACGCGACACTCATTTAATCCTCAGAATTCTCTTCAAAATTGGTTATGACTATTTAATCTTTGGGTATACCTTCTCTAGAACAAAGGGTTCCCTAGGAGATCATTTCATTATGTCATCTTTATATGAATTTTTCATAGCTCTCACCAAAGAGCAAGATAAGCTCATACTTATGGGTATTCTAAAATCATTTAATTTGAAATCCCTAATTGTCAACCAAGACATAAAAATAGAAAGGATTGAGAAATAAAGATAAGAAACAAAAAATGATATAAAAGAGAGAAAGGGTAAAAACCCTTTTGCTTCCAAAATAGCCTCAAAGACCTCACCTTCTAAATGTGACAAGCCTAAGAATTAAAAGTTTAAATGTACCTATTATAAAAGGCTTGATCATAATGAACACAAGTGTTTGAAAAATAGATTGATCACTTGACACACCTTTTGGATAAGAATAAAATTAGTGTTCATGAGTTAGTCAAGCAAGTTTCAAGTCACAATAGGGTTTTATAAAGATAAAGATAACAACAAGAGAGAAGGAAATTGAAAGCTCTTGTAGTGGTTGCATCTTCATTGTCCTCATGGGTACCTGACTTGAGATTTTTGCAATACATGGATTCATCTCAAGATGACTTCACATATTTGGATTCTCTTACTACATTGACTATTTTGACGAGTTGGTATCTAGTACAAATTTCCTGATATGATATTTCTTGGATTCATTTGTAAAAATCAAAATTATAGCAAACCACTTCAAGGGGGTTGCCTCTAATAATCATAAAATATGATATGAATTGAATTAAAGATGATATGATGATTTAGGAGGAACATCTCTTCCTTTATTTATAAGCTTAACCATGTAGGGACATACCCCTTCAACAGGTAACAAATAGTATTTAAGGTATTAACTAAAACTAGTGTTAATGTTAAGCATGCCACAAGTGCTTAACTCATTATACTAAGGAATATATATTATATTCTTAGGATATATGATATTAAGGTAGAATATTAGGGAACTAACATGCCCCTCCCCTTTAAAAAATCATCGTCCTCAATGCTTAGTAGTTCTAGATGCTTTAGTATGAATTGTTCATCTTCCCATGTGGCATCTTCAATTGGCATATTCTTCCTCTTGATTAGGAACCTGGAGATCTAACTCTATTTCACAATTGTTTCACTATTTTCTCAATAATTTTCCTGGCTTCTAAAATAAACCTTCCATCTTCATCTAACTTAGGCAATTCTAATTGGACTAGAATATTGTTACCTATTACCTTCTTTAAACAAGAAACATGGAAGATAGGATGAATTTTGGAAGATGGTGGAAGTTCTAACTTATAAGCCACACTTCCTATTTGATGGAGAACCTTATAAGTACCATAAAATTTAGGTGTGAGCTTCATGTTGCTATGTTTCTTGAGGTAAATTTATTTATAAGGTTGTAATCGAAGAAATACCCAATCTCCCTCATTAAAATTTATCTCATTGAGATGTTGATCAACTTGTTGTTTCATTCTATTTTGAGCCATAACTAAATTATCCTTAAGGATTTTTAGTATTTCTTGTTGGTGTTGAATATGATCCTCTATTGCATGAGCTTTAGAATGAGATTGCAAATAACAAGTAGTAGATGGTGGAGGGTAGCCATAAAGAGCCTCAAATGGAGTCATCTTAGTAGATGTGTGAAATGATGTGTTGTACTACCATTTTGCTAATGGTAGCTATTTGGACCATTGTTTTTTTTATCAAAGGTAAAACAACATAAATATCCTTCTAAACATTTATTCACAATTTTTGTTTGGCCATCATATTGTGGATGATAAGAGGAACTATGTGCTAGTTAAATTGTACCCCATGTTGTAAATAAGTTTGTCCAAAAAATGCTAGTAAAGATAGGGTCACAATAATTCACTATGATTTTGGGAATTCCATGAATTTTTTGTACATTTTCCATGAATATTTTTGCCACTATACTTGTTTGAAATAGATGAGAGAGTCCATAAAAATTTGCATACTTGGTAAGTCTATCCACAACAATAAAATTACATCAAGATTATTAGATTTTGGTAGACCTATAATGAAGGCCATTGATATTTCCTCCCAACGTTGTGTTGGAATGCCTAAAGGTTGTAAGAGGTCGAGAGTCTTTATTGTTTCACCTTTATTTCTTTGGCATATTAAGCATTCAACCACAAATTTCTTGACATCTTCTTTTAAGCCTTCCCAAGAGAAATCTTCCTTTATATGATGATAGGTCTTTAGAAACCCTAAATTTCCTCCTATTGGTGAGTCATGCATTTGAGATAATATGTCTTCTTTTAAATTAGAAATTTTACATAAAAATAATCTATCTTTGTACCATAATGTGTCTTCTTTCCAAACATACTTATCTAAAGAAGATGGGCCATGTTGAAGTTTTAGAATGAGATCATGTATTTGAGGATCATTTTTCCACTCTTTTTGTGCATCTTCTAACCATTTTTGTTGTATTAAGGAAATGGAACAAATATTTAATTCCTCTACTTCTTATTGAGAAAGGGCATTGGCTACAATATTTTCTTTACCCTTTTTATAGATGATTTCAAAGTCATATCCTAGCATCTTGGTAACCCATTTTTGTTGTTTCGACAAGGATAGTCGTTGTTCTAAAAATTATTTTAGACTCTCATGATCTGTCTTTACTTTGAAATACCTTCCCATTAAATATTGATGCCATTTTTTAATTGCATGAATAATGGCTAACATTTCCTTCTCATATGTGGGCCTTAACAAGTTTTTCCCTTTGAGTTGTCGACTCTCAAATGCTAATGGATTCCCTTCTTGCATTACTACTTCCCCAATTCCATGTCTAGAAGCATCACATTCAACCACAAATATTTTAGAGAAGTTTGGGGTAGCTAGTACTAGGGTTGAAGTGAGAGTTTCTTTTAGTTTTTGGAAGGCCTGAGAGGATAGCTCTAACCATGAAAAGGAATCCTTCTTTAATAACATTGTTAAGGGTGATACGATATGAGCATAATTATGAATAAATTTTCTATAGTATCCAATTAGACCCAAAAATCCTCTCAACCCTTTGATATTTTTTGGTTTTGGTCATTCTTTTATTGCAACAATCTTCTCGGGGTCTTTCTTAACACCTTCATATGACACTACATGTCCCAAGCATTCTATTTCTTTTACCCCAAAGACATATTTAGAGGTCTTGACATATAGTTGATTATCTTCCAATACTTGTACTATCTTCTCTACATGTTGTAAATGTTCTTCCCATGATTTACTATAGATAAGAATATCATCAAAGAAATCCACCACAAATTTGTGAAGAAATGGGTGAAGTATTGAGTTCATGAGGCCTTGAAAAGTTTATGTGGCATTAGTTAAACCAAATGACATTACTAAGAATTCATAATGTCCTTCATGTGTTCTAAAAGTGGTTTCATGGATATCCTCTTCCTTTATACGAATTTGATGAAAACCAAAACATAAATCTAACTTGGTAAAGAAAACCACACCATTTAGTTCATCTAATAATTCATCAATAGTAGGAATAGGAAACTTATCCTTAAGGGTGAGCTTATTTAGTTCCCTATAATCAAGACACATTCTCCATGATTCATCCTTCCTTTTAACCATAACCACTGGAGATGAATAGGGACTTTTACTAGGATGAATAATTCTTGAATCCAACATTCCCTTGACTATTTTTCAATTTCTATCTTTTGTTCATAAGGATAATGATAATGTATAATGTTAGGAGGAATGCTTCTAGGTATTAATTCAATGGAATGATCATGGTCTCTAGTTGGTGGTAGACCCTTAGGTTCTTTAAAAAAGAATTGGTGTTTTTGAATTATCTCTTGAAGTTCTTGTGGATGTTGAGTTTTCACATCTTATGCTTCTATAAAATTTAGTTGTGCCACTAGATCATATGAACCTTTCTTAATTAATTTATCCATCCTATGGGAGCTAATAATTTGATTTGGTGGCGATGTTACTCCTATAATTTTATATTTTTCTCCATTTTAGTTGAAAGTCATAAATAATTCTTGAAAATTGAAGGACATTGTTCCCAACTGTTTAAGCCATTCTACTCCTAAAACTACATCTGCTCCACGTATTGGAATATAAAACATATCTGAATCTAGATGGTAATTTCCCATTGAAAGTTTTATATGATGGCACTTACCACCACAAGAGAATTTTTTTCCTTCAGCTATCATGACTTGAAAGTTAGATTCTAGATATACAAAGCAATTAAGCTCATGAGCTAATATTCTATCAATAAAGTTGTGTACTAGCAGTATCAATCAACACTGTTACCTTTATCTTTTTTATATAAAAAATAACCTTAAGTGTTTTTGGTGTTCTTGTTCCATTTAATGCATGTAATGATATAGTAGCACTATCTTCTTCCTCTAAATTTTCACCCTTTAGTTCCATATTTGGTTCTTCTATAGTTAGTTCTTCTTCTTCAACCTCATTCTCAATAATCATTAGTCTCTTCTCAATATTACCACATTTATGGCCCATAGACCATTTGATATCACAATTCCAACATAGATCCTTTTCTCTTTTCTTTGCCTCTTATTGAGGAGAGAGCTTAGTTATTTGTTTTGGGCTAAAAAGGTTAGTCCCATTTTTGTTAGTAGGATTACTAACATTTTTATCTTTCCATCCTACTATTTGGCCTTGTGTTGATCTTTTTGTAGTGAGGTTTATTTTCTCTATATGTAATTCTTGTTGCATTACCTTTCTAACTATACAAGGTTCCAATAAACGAACATCATGCTTAATTTGTTCCTTAAGTCCATTGATGTAGAGTTGTAGCCTTTGATAAGGTGTCATATCTTGAGTTCAAATTTTTAATCTAATGTGTTCAACATTATATTCTACTACAGACCCTATTTGTTTTAAATTTGTAAGTTGGGTAAAATAGTTCCCCTTCCAAGGTTGCTCATAATGGGCTACTAAGTCATTGGTAAATTCTCTCCAAGTAAGTAATTTCCCTTTTTTTTAGCCATCATCCATTAGTACCATTGATAAGGTTCACATTCTAAATGTAATGAGGCTATGCCAACCATTGCATCATTTGATATATTATGAAGTTTAAAATATTGTTCCATGAGACTTATCCATGATGTTACATCTGTACCATAACTTATGTATATCTATTTTGGGTAGGTTTGGTTTTGAACCTTGAAAAGTTTGACCTATTCCTTGATTTTGTCTATCAGGGTTGTACCCACCTTGGTGGCTTTTTGAACCTCTTAATTCAAATAGCATTACTTTTTCAAACCTACATAACCCCTCATTTAAGGATACTATAAATGGGTCAAATAACTTATTCTTAATGCAATTTACCACTTTTTTCACAATCTGGTGAGATTATTGTCTCAATTTTTGGTGGTTGATAATAAAGATGGTCATTAGTTTCCTCCTTCATAAAAGAGTCCTCTGATCCTAAATATGACATGGATTCAATTTTTTTTTTTTTTGAACAATAGATTCTTCTTTATTAATTAAGGGAGGATAGGATCTAGTGCAAGTTGTATCCATAAAAAAATAGAACATATGCTAAGACTAGTTTTGAAATTTATGGTTTGACTAAAAATTGACCACTAAATTAAGGACCTTATTTTATGTATAATAGTGAATTACAAAGAATTAAACCTATCCAATTTCTTATAAGGTTTCCAAAAATATAATTTATATTTTTAAATTCCAAAAATTATAGTCTAAAGAAAAAGATAATGAAAAAGTTTGACTAAAGTTTGACCACTAATTTAAGGAATTTATTGTACTTTTAATAGTAAAGTATAAAGAAAATATCCTACCTTATTTTTGATAAGCTTTCTAAAAATGTAAATCTTTTTTTTTTTATTCCAAAAGTTGCGGTCTATGGAGCAAATTAATGAAAACATAAAATCACAATAAATTTTTGAAAACTTACCTTCAAAGTCTTTTTTTTTTTTGAGAACTTACCTATGGAATATATCAAAACCCCCAAAAAAATAAAATCAAAATTCACACTAGTTTGGAAGATACAGTGGAAACAAGAAGATGGTCCAAATTGTAGCTCTAATACCACTTGTTATGATATTTCTTGGATTTATTTGTAAAAATCAAAATTATAGCAAACCACTTCGAGGGGGTAACCTCCAATAATAAAAAAATATGATATGAATTGAATAAAAGATGATATGTTGATTTAGGAGGAACATCTAGATTCCTTTATTTATAAGCTTAACCATGTAGGGACATACCCCGTTCAACCTAATAAACAATATTTAAGGTATTAACTAAAACTAGTGTTAATGTTAAGCATGCCACAAGTGCTTAACTTATTATACTTAGGAATATATATTATATTCTTAGGATATATGATATTAAGGTAGAATATTAGGGACTTAACATTTCTATTTGATATATTTTGTGACAACTAGAAATTGCCATTTGATATATTTTGTCACAACTAGAGTGCCAAAAAATTTTCATAAAGCTTAGTCCACCATTAGTAGCCAACAAACATAGAAGTTCACATGCATTTCATCTAGAAGCATATACAAGGACATTTGAATTATCTCTAATATTTTCCCCCTTTGAACATGTGTTGAACAACATTTGTACCAAACCCCTTATGAAAAGTAAGTATTATTTACAAACTTTACTAGGGTGTGAAAGGCTACTTCTTTGGGGGGCTAAAGATAAATATATAATAGAAAACAAAATTAGGAGCAAAGGGTTTTTCCCATTCTCCTAGCATTGATTACTCTAAGACATTTGCACTAGTTGCAAACATGAAGTCTATTTGACTAACACTTGCATTATTATTACAACACATCACTAGGAGCTTCACCAAATAGATGTAGAGTGCATTTTATTAGAGAGACCTTGAGGAGATAAACATGGTGTAGCCATAGGGTGTTCTACATGTTTTTCTTTCTTGTTATGCAAACTTAGGATATCTACCTATGGCCTAAAATAGGCCCCTCAACAATAGTATACCAAGATGGATTCATTCCTTCTTGAGCATAGTTGGATTTTATTATTTCCATTTAGATTTGAACAACTATATTCCATAGTAGGATAATACTCTCCTCATTCTTTTTATATGTTGGTGACCTATTGATCAAGGGGATTTCTTCATCCATTAAAATAGTGAAAAATACCCTTAGTGACATGTTTTTGATGATTGAATTAGGTTTGTTGTATTATTTTATCAATATTATGATATATCAATCTATTTTTGGGATTATCTTTTCACAATTTGAGTGTTTTATTGATTTTATCCTAAAAATTCACATGGCTAAGTATAAGCATATATCAATTCCCTTTCTTTCTAGAGACAAACTTATGGTTCAATTCTCTTCACCTTTGGTTAATAGTACCTTGCATCGACAACTTATTGGGATCTTGATTTATCTAACTCACACAAGGTCTAATATTTCATATGTTATGGGAATGGTCTCTTAGCCTATGTAAAAGCCCCATGAGCTAACTAGAAGGAAACAAAGAAAATTATCTATTATATTTAGGGTACTCATAGTTTTTAGGTTCACTATGTATTATGTCATAATATTGAAGGCAATATTATTTGGCATGCATATGTCCTAGATGAATTTGATATAGATTTAGATTTATTTCAATGCTCCAAACTGAAATATTCCTAGAATGATTCTCCTTGAAGAGCTAGAATTTGTGAATAATGCTTAGAATCCTTGGATTGAAATGATGCACATTGAATACCTTTAAATACCAAGACATAACAACTAATAGATCCAATATCTTAACATACATATAAATCAAGACAAGCCCAATTTTTATTTTTGAATGATCCAAAAAGGACTTAGGGAGCTCATAAGTGGTCTTTTGGTAGTGTAAAAGACACATTTTATCATCAAATATTATTTTGAGCTCAAGCCTAACTGATTAGAAATAATAGTACTCTCATTAATTTTTCCACTAGTATTTGTCAATAAATCTACAACCTTATTAGGTTCATGGTAGATGTCTTATATGTTGTAATACTCAAAACCACTGAGGAACTATTTGATTTCCTCAATTCACTTGTTAAATTTTAATTTTGATATTTTTGAGACATGGGAGTATTGATACAAATATTGAAGTCTCCTTTGATATAAATTATGTGGGTGTTTTCTTGTTTGCACAACTTCAAACCTTCTAGGATGGTACAAAACTTAGCATCACTATTCATGCTAGGTGGAAGCTTTGAATCCAAAGCCCATAGAAGATTACTAGCACTATCTTTGATGATACAACCCATTCCTAACACCCTGAGGTTTCCTTTATGAGCCCTATCAAAATTCATTTAGAGTCTCCTCCTCGGTGGATAAATTATTTTGGCCTTCCTCTATCTTTCTTTGCTATTTGGATGGTTGTTAGAGAGATTAATGAGAAATTTTAACAAACTCCAAGATTTCATAATCCTAGTAACCCAACCATGAAAACTCCTTGGTTTGGATTTCATCAATTTTGCATTTAATATTAAATTGTTTATTCCAACTTCTACCCTTTTAATGGTGTCTTCAGTCGAGGCCTCCATAATAATAAAAAATCGCCTAATCCTTTCTTTCCAAATTCACCATATAATCATAAAGGGGTAGAAAAACTAGATTTTATCCCAAGTGACATCTTTATATAATAAATGGTGTCTTTCCAAGATGCTAAAAAAAATTGGTCTAAGACTTTAGACCACCCTAATTTTTTGAGCAACCAACACTAGCATTCCCATGCGTAGGGATAGACTAGAAGAGGGTGATCCATAAATTCCTTTAAGTTGAGACATAGTGGGCATCGATACAATCCTAAGATACCAACAAAGTGCAATCTATGCCCATTTATCTAATACATTTATGGAGAGTAACCTTAAAAGATCTAGCCTTTTGAAAAAAAAATTCTCCCCAACCTGTAGAACTCCAACCAAGAGGGATTGAGGAGGCTATGTTTTGAATTCAATAGCATAATTTTACCAAGTAGCTACTCCATTTGGATCCACACCAAATAATTTTTTCATCCTCATGTGATAAGGACCTTCTTAATTTTATTTATTTAGCTAATATGGCTTTGTGTTGTTAGAAAATGAACCTACTAAGATATTTCCAATCCAACTTTACCATTCCTAAACTTCACTGATCAATATAATTTGCATCTTTTGACTCTCAGAATATTCTTTCAAAGACATCTTTATATTATGTTAGTTCCAAGATATTTGTCAATGACTTGTATCCATTCCAAGAATCAAACCAAAAACTAGTAGAATTCTTGTTATTAAATGACCCATGATAGGTGATTAGTAATTATATGCTGGTAAACTCCATCATAAATTTCCCAAATATGCAAATCTATTTGTGGATTGAAATGGATAGGGATCCTTCTTTCGATCATCATTATCTAAAATTTATTCGTAGGATTTTACCTACAAAGCATCAAGAGAGTAAAAAATTCTCCATACTAATTTGGCTCCCAACACACTAAATTATGCTGAATAAATGTTAGTATGAACTTTGATTATTCCTTCTCAATATATATTCCAATCAATTAGCAAACCCTTTTTTTTCTCATTTAAGCCCTTTCAAAGAAATATTTTGAGAATGTCATCTATATATGAAGTGGATTTTTTTAATAATTTGAACACATGACATGATGTAGATAGGGATGACCACAAGTATTGCTTTGGTTATAGTCATACACCCTACCAAAGTAAGTCATTTACCTTTCCATGATTTTGATTTATTTTTGCAGATCCCAATAGTGCCACTCCATAGGTTGGTTCTTGTGAGACTTTTAAAAAGGGGGATTCCTAATTATTTATTGGAGATTAATTTGATATTAAATCCCATAAAATTTACTCAATTTATCTTTTCAAGACCTTTTTCAAGTTAAAAAATCTATTTTTGATTTGCCCATGTTAATGATTGATCTATAACTCTTCACATAATAGTTCAAGGTTGATTTGATAACTAAAGATACCTCTATGCTTGCCACTTTATTTAAAATGGTATCATTAATAAATTATTGGTGAGTCAAATGGTCCATTTGAAGAGTATTCTAAATGCCATGCATAGACCAATTAAGGCTTTCACACTAATGGATCTCCCAAGTGCTTCCATCATTAACACAAAGAGGAAAAGGGAAAGAGGATCACCCTAAACAATGTCTCTATATGATTCAAAAAAACCACATGGAGAGTCATTCATTATTACTAAGAATTGAGGAGTTGAGATATAGTCATAGGTCCATTCTAGCCAATTCTAGTTGAAGTTGAATTTATACATCAAATTAAGAAGTAAATGCCAACTTACTTGATCATAAGCCTTGCTAATATCTAGTTTTATAATATACAGTTTTTATTTGTTCTTTTAATCAAATGGATTGTCTTAATTGACACTAAGATCCCATCTATGATGTTGTTTAGGGCCAAGTTTCTTTGTTTAGGGGCAATAAGGTGAGAAATAAAATATTTGAGTCTATTGACCATCACTTTAGATATAATTTTGTAAATAGTGTTGCATAAGGAGATAGGCTTGAAATCAACAAAGGTATTGTTCTTTATCTTCTTGGATATTTAAAACATATTGGTGTTGTTTAGATCTTTAATAATTTTCATTGACCATCTTGAGTCTTCTACTGATTCCCATTGATCCTTCCTAATTATTCCTTAAAAGTTCTAAAAGAAAAGAGTGAGGAAGCCATTCAACCCTAGGGATTTGTTTAGATGAAGCTAGAATGTTGCCAATTTCACCTCTTCTTTAGAGATGTGTGTCATAATATTTTGATTGTATATAGTTCTTACCAACTATGGGATACTATCTAAAATGTTGCTAAAGCTTCTTGGATCAACTGCATCTTCCCCTACCAACAAATCTTGAAAAAATCTAGCTACTTCTCTTTGGATATCTTCTACCCTTGATAAGGCACAACCATCTTGGGACATGATGTAATTGATTCTATTTTGGATTCTTTTCAACTTTGACACATTATGGAAGTATTTCATATTCAAATCCCCATCTACAATCCATGTTTCTCTAGATTTAGCCTTCTAATACATCTCTTCCCTAACAAGGATCTCTAAATGTTGTGACAATAATTATTTTTCCTTT
>VDFB02283151.1:0-137329 GCA_007258455.2 Sequoia sempervirens | reverse complement strand
AAAACTCATCCCCTAGGGTTTAAACTTTTCAACTCCAAAACTTTCAGTTATTCACGCATTCAAAACCTCAAACACGACAAAGATGCACCAAAAAAATCACGTTTGCAAAAATTTATAGTAAGAACTTTGAGACTATGAATAAAGCGATTTTCGGAACCAAATCATGCGCTATTTAACTTCTTTTATTTGCAATATTTACTGCGCCTACGAGATTTTAACAGTTTTTCGTCTAAAATTGCAGAGCTTGAAAGGCAAATCCCTTGACTTCAAAAAAACAAGCTGAAGGAAACAAAATCAGACACTCTTTTAGCCCATTCTGAACAATATTAACCGTACACAAGAGTTTTAAAACTGTTTTTCATCTAAAATTGCAGAACTTCTAAGCCAAACCTCTAAACTTTATAAGAACACACCGTACGAAAACAAATCAGACAATATGTAACTCTTTCTACACAATATTTTCCTCTAGCCTCTAATTTCCAAGAGTTTTTCGTCGAAAATTTCGAACGTTTGCAGGAAAAACAATAAACTTTAAAACAACACGATATACGAAACCAAATCAGACAATATTCAGCTCGTTCGGCAGCAGATTCTCCGTACCTATAAACTGTTGGCCTGAGCGCAAAATTTTCAAAACATTGCTCCGAAATTTCTATCGTAATCCCCTTCCGGCCTACCTCTCCTCGGTCGGCGCTGCAACTTTTTTCCGCGTACGATTCCTCAGCAGCACTGGGCGGCGTCAAACTTTAGATTCACTGCAGCGCAAGGATATCTGTCCAAAACCTGGCGCGGACGTGTTTCGAACCCGCAACCTTGGATTTCCCAGGACGCTGAAAAGAGAAGGAAAGGAGGAAGAAGATTATATCAGGAATGAAAACAAAACATCTCCGAACAACTGGCCGGTGTTATCCCGTCACTGTCCTTATCATTTTATAAGCTGTCTCACATATCAGAGACTCTGATCTTCCTATCATTTGATAAAGAATCGATTTTGTCGCTTCACATCGTCAGTGTAGGAATCCGTGCTGCCGCCGGCGGTATAAATCGGCGACGGTAAACTTTCTCTTTCTCTGTGCAGTGCACCGAATCACCTGCGAAGCCCATGGTGTTAACTACGGGTTAGGGTTTCTTTTCTTGAAGAAAAAAGTTGGTGCCCGGCTCGTAAAAAAGTAGAAAAAAATGTGTGATATTTAGAGTGAGCAGAAGTCTTTTTTAATATTGATCAAACCTGTCACAAATGAGAAAAAGACAGAATATTCCAAATAAGAAAAAAACAAAATAGAGAGCTACAAAATTTTGAACAATTAACACACAAACCACAAATTAAGTTATCATTCTTCAATAATAGGGGTGGGATAATCTACCTAACTTCTAAGACATGGTGTGTTGGCGGAACTGATCAAAAAGTCTTTGTATCTCTGATTTTCTTTTATTTTAATGTTTCATTTATTATTCTGATGGGTATTCAAAAATTATTTTAGTCAATGGGCCCTTGGTCTACTGGGGAAGTTGAAAGGTTCTAAATGAGCTCACGAGGGATCAAGTCTTGTTGAGTGCAAAGGCTCCAACACCAAAAAAAAGGGATGAGGTCGGGATCGTGCCCTAGGTGATTTTGGCGGAATGGATACCCCTCAGTCCTTGGCTCTTCGCTGAATAGGTTCAACGCAAGAAGGCTCGTGCTCCCATAGCAAAAAAGAATTTGTGGATGACCTCCATCAAAAATATATATATATATATATATATTTTAAGTATTTTTTAGATTGGGTTTTTTTGTTTTATGTTATTTGTTTACTTATTATATGGGTTTTTATGTATCTGTTTTTTATTTAATATTTATGTTCATATATTTGTATGTATTCATTTTATTTGTATATTTATTACATCCATAAATGCACATGCATTCAAGTATCTTATTTTCACATTGCCTTGGTCTTGCCCATGGAAACTTGTGCCCAAGGTCATTTTCATGGGCATCAAGTTGACTTTATAGCGGTAAACTTTACCCTTTCAAATTCTAAAATTTTAAATTCAAATTTAGCCAAATCTTGCTTATGCCCTTCTTGCCTAGGGCCGACTAAATACAATTGTTTGTGCTATGTTACTTGTCCTTGTATTTGAAGGCATTTAATGCATCCATTTTGCAATAAGAGAAAATAATCAAAGAATCAAGGAACCACTCAAACTATATAACTTTAATTGGTGTTCTAAAAGGAATCTAGTTTAGGAGTTTTGTATTTGGTGCTAAAATAGTGCAAGTGCTCCTTCTTGGACTTTTTTTAATTTTTTATATTTCTAAAGTGGTACAAGTGCTTCTTATTCGTGAACTTCTTTTGATTTTTTTCCTATTATTGAAGTGGTCTTATAATTTCTTTAACATTATTTTTTAAATCTTTCCTTGCTAACCTTTCTTTTAGAGTTTCTACCTCTTTCTTTTATTTTTCAATTTCCCTCCTCATAACATCCAACTCTAATGTTCTCTAGTGAAGATCCTAATTCTCATGTTCTCTACTAAAGTTCCTAGTTTATAGCATCTAACTCATTTTTTCTTATAAGAGGCCTTGTTTTGTGTCATTCAATTTTGTTTGCACTTGCTTCAATTGTTATTTTATAGTAGCTAATTATTTTTTGGATTTTTATTGAATAATTTAAATATGTTGTTGAAGTTTTCTAGTAGCATTAATTCCTCCTAGAAAATTAGAAATTGTCTTAAAGAGTTAAAATAATCCTCCGAACTAATGTTGGAAATTACCCTCAATTGACAATTTAGTATAGGGATGATTGGATTGGGGTAATGAATTTGTTATGTGATAGAATAATTAAATATTTTTTAAGTTTCTAAGAAAAATGAAATAGAAAAAATCATTACCAAATTAGTTTTACCAATATCACAACTTGCTTTTTAGATGTTAGTGAAGTCCAAAATTTCTTGACAATTAATATAATTTATCAAAAGACTTTGGAAACCGTCTTCAACAACAATAGGTATCTTTTAATTTTCTAGAACACAAAGGTATGGAACACAAAGATTATTAAAAAATATGGAGGGGAGAATCTATTTATCATGGAGGTGCTAATATTTTTTTTTGTTTATTCATATTATAGATTCACTAGCATCTTGGCTTTCAAATTCATAACTACCTTTTATGCGATGTTTTCATTGATGGATTTTTATTGTTTTAGTAGAGAACCTACTAGTATCCTAGTTTTCAATTTCTCTAGTTTAATCCATTCTCATAGATTTTCATAGATGATTTTTTTTTAATTATTTATATTATGGTGTGTTTGAATTGGAGGAAACCATGGTATCTATGTGCCAACATTATTTTGAAATATAATGTGTTTGAATTTAATTCATCATTCAATTAAAAACTTGTTATAGAGATATGACTGGTGTATGTTTATAATTAAATCCATTCTAGTTGATTCCACAATATGTATTTTAATAGCTCTATTATTGAATACTTTTTTGATCTCATGGGGGTCCCAACTAATGGATGTGGAATTTTCTCTTGTAATTCTTGATTCTTTAATCATATAGGAGGGTCCAATCACCTACTTGAAAGAGCTTGGGCTTGATAACATTATCATTCCTTGTGGTATGTTATCTTTGGAGAACTTTGATGTGGAACAAAACCTCTCTTATAATTCTATCTAGAGCATGAAGTTGATTCATTCTTTCTTGTTGGGATTCTTAAAGGTTTGTTCCTATTTGTAGTGCCACATGAAGTGCCTTGATCTCAAATTCCATGGGAAGAAAAAATTCTTCCCATAAACAAGATCTTAAGGTGTGGAGACTCTTGTGGTTTTTCAAGTGGTGTGGTAGGCCCATACTACTTATGGCTATATATGAATCTAATCCTTGTGATATAGAGAAATACTTTTTATGACAATGTTCAAAATGTTATCTAAGTCATAAATATGCACCATCTAGGCCACACAAGACAAGTGTAGTAGAATTTATTTTTCAAGGCATTCAAGTATCTAGTAACAATCTCCATCTTTCATTAGCAAACCAAAGACAAAATCTAAGTATTTTTACTAAAAATAAATTATAAATTGATGGTAGTAACTATAATATGGCCTAAGATCTTCTAAAATATTTTATTTTTGAGGTATTGGGAAAATTTTTATTACCTCCACTTTTGCAAAATCAACCTCTATACCTTTGGTTGAGATGTTATAGATAATAACAATACCATTAGTCATTAACATGTGGCACTTCATGGCTTAATGAGAGACTTGTATCCTAGCACCACCATAAAACATTTTCAATATTAATTTTGGCTTCTTCACACCTATTGCAATAAATGGTAAAATTTCCATATAGATTTTAACAAAATATGAACAATATTAGAAAAATACTTTAAATTATCATTTAAAAAGTATCGAGGGTGTTACATAGTACAGAAGGAAGGAAATTATATGCAAATGTCCCCCAATGACAAGCGAATGTTGGTTTATTCCAATCTTCAAGAGCAATGTGAATTTAGTTATACATACTAAATTCATCAAGAAAAAAAATACTTTTTACCTACCAAAGTATCCAACACTTGATCAATAAAAGGTAGGGGAGAGTTATCCTTGTAGCACTATTTAATGCTTCACAATCAATACAAATATTTTATTTCCACCTTTCTTAAGGACAATGAATAGCAAAAAAAACCTATCAATTGTTTAAGATAATATAAATGAACCCCACATTTAATTTTTTTAATGAATTATTAGAGTATGGAGTTTATTATTTGTTGTGGTTGTTGGACTAGTCTACACCCATCTGTAATATAAATGGTATGTGTACATGTGTCAAGGTGTATACCCCTTATTTCTTGATAGTCCCATGTAAATGCATAACTATGTTGGTGTAAAATTTCAAGTAATTAATTTAAATGTGTTGACTCGAAGTTTGGGTTGATGTTTAATGTTTTTCCAAGAAAAAAATCATATTTTGAGATCCAAATGGAGTAGTTGATTCAATTGCTAAAAATGGACTATAGAAACATAAATGAGTTAACACTTTGATGAAATGTTAGAAAACCTTGAAAAGTATCAAATAAAAGTTTCCAAAGGGACATGAACCATAAGTAAGTGAATGAAACAAAAAAACCTAAGGTAGAGCTACAAGAATATACATTTTGAAAGAAATTTAAAATAATTATATATTTATTCCTATAAGACTTGATGAAATGATAGAAAATCTCTAGAAAATCTTGAAAAGTCTCAAAAGAGAAGTTTTTAAAGGGACATGGATCATCTATGCATGAATGAGACAACATTTTTCTAAGATCTAGAGCTATGAAAATCTAAATTTTGAAAGAAATTCAAGACAAATTTGTATCTTCATCAATTTCATATAACAACTAATCAAATGCTATAAAATCTTGAAAAGTATCAAAAGAAAAGTTTTCAAAGGAAAATGAATTATCTATAGATTAATGAAAGAATATTTTTTCTAAGATAGAGCTACTTGAAATAATTTTGACACAATTGAATATTAATTAGTTTAATGTAAAAAAAGACTACATCTTATTTGATAGTTTAGACAAACTCAATGGGTGCACTCTTCACATTATCATAATCTACCTTCAAGGGTTCCTCAATTTCAAGAAATAGTTGATAAAGTGGATACAAGGTCAACTTTTTCATTTAACTTCCATTTGAAATAACCATGCCTCCTTATCAACAATTGATGTATGATTCAATTATGGTGAGCCAATGTCTTCCCCAAATGAGAGAATAACCTCCCAACTATAGTTTAGGTTGTTAGTATAAAATCAATTGAATACTTCAAAAGTCTACAACTATGACCATATATTCAATTATACCTTTTGGTTTAATTGTAAAGTAGTCTACCATTCGTAAAATCTTTAAAAAAATTATAAGACCTTATAAATAAACATGCCCATGTATCTTTAGTTATACATTGATAGGTACACCAAGATCTACTAAAGTATTTGGAATTAAAGTTCATCCTATGCAAATAATTGCGATAGGATTTCTTGAATTACCCTATTTATAAATACTCACTTGTCCCAACATTTGTAAGGCTAATTAACCTATTACATGAATAGTTTTGGGTCTAGTTTTCTCTTTCCTTTCTTTAAATAGTGTTCTTTAACAATTTTTACATAAATTAGTACATCTCAAATGACTTGAAGAAAATGTGTTTTTAAGACATACATTTTTTTAATTCATTAAAAATTTGAATTCTAGCTTATCTCATCATGTACAAGTCTAACCTCTCACAAAGTAGAGGATTTGAATCATTCTTACTTGGTTGAGTTTCTTCTTGGGGTGTTGATTCTCCCTCTTTATAATAACCTGAATTTACTCTTTTGTTTTAATTACAATTGGAGGAGGACCCAACAAATATTTTCCAAATTAAAGTTGCAATCCATTTATATCTAGCATATTAATTGGGTATTTCCCAATTAATTATTATATACTAGTTGGGATGGCTTATTATTTGGTTTAGGTGTAGATTTAGCAAGAATTGGGGTTCATGGAGCTGGTGTAGATGATGATGGTTGAAAAATGGTAGGTGGTGGTAGTAAAATTTCTTGGTTGATATGGTCGGTTGGAATTACATGGAAGGTTTGGCTATGGTGAATAGTGTCCATATACAAAAAAAAATCTATGCCAAGGTTGTTATGATTGTGACTAAGAAAATTGAGGCCATTGATATTGATTTAAAGATTATTGTCCATATAGTTGTGGAGGTGATTTTTTCCATCCTTCATACTAATTAGATTATGAAGGATATGATAGAGGAGGATAATTATTTTGGAAACCCTTATATAATCCTTTTAAGGATCATAGCCCATACCATGATTTTGTAGTAGTATTGGTTGCTAGGGTGGGCGATGTTATAATATATAATAAACAAGTTATTTAAATTCTTGTGCTTCTATCAATAAACGTTTTAAAAATAGCATTTATGTTGGCTTCCTTTAAATTAGACACTCTAGTCTTGTTCAATGGGGACTCATTAATAAAAATTCCATTTTAGACACATCAAGTAGAATACCACTAGAGCCTTATTTTATCTTCTAGTTTCTTCTTAGCATGCAATGTATCAAGTTATTTCCCCATATGGTTCAATATGTATATTTTGGGATCCTCTAAATTTTCCCTATTTCCTTAGTAGCTCTTGTAGTAGCATGAGAAACTTGACCATCAAGACTAGTTAGGCTTAAGTGTTTTATGAGAGAACATAAGAATAATCTTGATAATTTTCACAAATTTTCAACAAAACTTAACTTTGATACATTGTCTTTGCTAATGAGACTAAGAGCCTCCATAATTTTATCCTAAATTCCCCACAAAAAAGATCAATTTAAGTGAACCAAGCTCAAGTTTGTGTTGTCAAGAGTATTGATGACTAAACATATTTTGTTTTAGATAATATTCAAGTGTTTCATCTTACTCTTGAAACTTAAGAAAAAATTTATCATAAATTTATTTTGTCTTATAATAACCTTGATCCTTATAAAAAAAAATTGAATGCATATCTTGTCATGTTTCAATTGTGTTCTTATCAGACTAATCCCATGTAACATCTTAGAGCAACATCTTTCAAAGTGGTTGGAAAAAATTTCAATCTTGGAGCATTATTATGGTAATCATATCTCCAATAAATTAATTCAAACTAAAACATTAAACATATTAGGATCCTTTGTACTTAAACCATGAAAACTAGGCACATAGCAAAATATGGAATTAGTTTCATTAATGCTAAGAAATCAACATCCTTTAAAGTGGTTGGAAACAATTTCAATCTTGGAGCATTAGTATGCTAATCATAGCTAGAACAATGTACTTTAAACTAAAAAATAAACATGATAGAATCCTCAATACTCAAACCATGAAAATTAGGAATTTAGCAAAATATGTAATTATTTTCATGGGTGCTTCATCTTCAAGGAAGGCAATGGGAAATTCAAGAGTTATTGGATCATTGTCTAGGATATGTATTTCAACATTATTATTGGATCCTCAATTTATTCCTATATTTTCTTTTATCATTGTAGATTTTGCTCATAGTGTCCAATGAATATTAAATGAAGAATATTGTTGCATATATTGCCTTGTTGAGATTTTTAAGAACTTCCTTTGTGGGTTGTGTAAGATGCATGGAAATTGGCTTCATAATTAGATGCCACAAGAATCAATTGATTTTTTAATGGATCATGCAGTAGCTTGACTTCACTTAGTTCATTCTTTGTAAACAAGGAAGTTATGTGGGCTAGAGATTCAAGCTTACATTTAATTTCCTACTCTCTTGTTGATTTTAGCAAAAACATAAAATGATAAACTGATATTTTAAATAAATTAGGTTCACTTTTTATTATTATTATATTTGAATAGGTATTCTCAACCTCAATTTATTCTTATTGAAATACCTCTTTTTGATGTCTTGCATTACAATTAATAGCAACTATATCTAGAAGAAATCTACCTCTATCTTACATTGTGATTCATGAATATATGTGATCTAAACTAAATATTAGCTTAGACTTCTATATATTTGTTTTTAATTCCATGATTTATATTTTTTTGTCTTAGGTCAATCTTGTGATGCTCAAGTTCAAATCCAAGTTGTTTGGGATTGACCACAACATTTAATTTTTCAAATTCAAAATTGCTAATTCTTGCTCTTTTCCTCTAGCTATTGAGAGCTAATTTATACACATTCATGTGACTATTTGTTATGTCTCGGTATTTATGGACATTCATTTGTGCAACTAAACATAACCTAAAGACCATCTTATATCATTCAAATATAAATCAACTACAATGAGAAATAATTTTTTGAACACTTCAATTTAGAGCTTAAAATGAATATATCTGCATCAAAATCTACACATTGGCCATTGCACGCTTGCTTGCTATCTTCCAACATTTTCCCAATACTATAAAGATGGTCTAACAAAGGGGATGACAAGGAGAATTTGAACCTCACAATTTAACAACTTTACATAGAGTTTTCCTAAATATCGCATGTTAGTAACCATAAATTAGAGATCAAGGACAAGTTAGTCTTAAAAGTCCACAATTTTACAAATTGATCCAATAGTTTATAAGACAACTCCACACATCAAATCATTTATGTGATGCACGATCTTGACCACAAGAAGCTCAAATTTGACCTACCAAAAATTTGAAATAACAAACACACCAAAAATATCCACATCTTTCATACTCATTCATATTCTATAATAAATTCAAAAATTAAGTACACCTATCTCCCATATTTAATACTTTAAACTAACATTTCAATTTATTATCAACGTTTCGAATCATGCTCCATAATCCATCATCCATCATCAAGATGATAAGCAATGGACCATGGACCATGATACAAAACGTTGACGAAAAAATTCGAACACAATTTTAATCCAAAAATATATGTACTATTTAATGATGAACTATGAAAATTTATGACTTTTAATTTCAATTTATCATTTCTAATTTATTAGATATACATATTAATTAATTACACTTTCATTACTTCCATTTATTTAATTAACTTAAGACTTCTCTAAAAGTAGGTTTTATTCCGAAACACATTTAAATTACAAGTTAAGGAGACGTACCAATCATAAGCTTACTTCTACTTTAAGTTTAAAAATAAAAATAAAAAATTGAACGGAATACCTATCTCTTACCGTCCTTGTGGCGGTCCCTTAAATGTGACCGCATCCTTGTGTCCCTCTATATCCAACCGTCTTTCTTAACCGCGGTTAGTTAGGGGCGTCGTCAGTTAAGGGGTTTTGCTAATGCAGAATATTAGCGTCAACGTGCGTCGTCACGTGGTTAGGTGTCTGACAAGTGACGGGGCGAGGGAGACGTTGAGTGATAGAGAGAGGAGAGAGGAAGAAATGTGACGGTCTCTCTCTTTCTCTTTCTCTCCGTCGCGTGTCTGGATAAACAGTTGTATCTTCTGTGGTGGGGCCCGCTTTCTATGTGTGGGGCCGACATGTACGGGGAAGCCCTGGCCATCCGTTCTTTTTAATGAAAACTACCTTAATGGCCGAGCATCTTAATGCATGTCGGCGGGCACTGTCTATAGCGGCGACAATTTGCACCGGCGAGCATGGATGGGCATCTGATGGCCTGCCATCCCTGACATACCTGCTCCTGACTGTGCCTCCGTAGCCTGCCGTCCACGGGTTGTCCTTCTGTCCAGCATCCTTCAACGTCCGTGTGTTTATCAGTGAGTTTGTCGCTGGCGAGTGAAGGAAAATATTAAAACATAATAGGCTATAATATTTTAGGTCAGCCTGGCTTTCCAAATTAATGTTCAAAATATTTTAAAATATCATATAGTTTCATTTTAAATTAACTTCCCACCCTAATTGAAATTTTAAAAATTAAACTATTTGATAATTTTTACATCAGGTGATAAACATTTACTTATTTTTAATGGTTTTCTATTTACCTCGATTTTAACATTTTACAGTGGACATTGAATATTTAAATATAATATAATATTTTAAGTTAGCGTTGCTTTCTAAGTTTACTGTTCAAAATATTTTAAAATATCATATAGTTTAACATTGGATGTATTGCATTTTAAAATAATTTGGCTTTCCAATCTATTTGAATGTCTTTTTAATATGTAAAATTTAAAAATATTAAATAATTATTACATATTAAATAATTAAATTTAATATGTAAATTTAACATGAAAAATTTAAATATGTAAATTTAACATGAAAAATTTAAATATGTAAATTTAACATGTAAATTTAATATGCAAATTTAACATGTAAATTTAATATGCAAATTTAACATGTAAATTTAATATGCAAATTTAACATGTAAATTTAATATGCAAATTTAACATGTAAATTTAATATGCAAATTTAACATGTAAATTTAATATGCAAATTTAACATGTAAATTTAATATGCAAATTTAACATGTAAATTTAATATGCAAATTTAACATGAAAAATTTAATATGTAAATTTAATATGTAAATGTAATATTTAATATGTAAATTTAAGATGAAAAATTTAATATGTAAATTTAACATGGAAAATTTAATAAGTAAATTTAACATAAAAAAATTAATAGGTAAATTTATCTATTTCTTCATTATTAAATTTTTCATTAATATGTAAATTTAACATGAACAAATTTAATAATGAAGAAGTAGATAAATTTACCTATAAAATTTACTTATTAAATTTAATTATTTAATATTTTAAATTTTACATATTAAAAAAAATCAAATAGGCTGGAAAGCCACATTATTTTAAAATATTTTGAACAGTCATATTCAAAATCTGACTATGTGTTTGTTAATGATGCAGTGTCGCAGTGAGTGAAATTAAATATTAAAACATAATATAATATGTTAAGTCAGCGTGGCTTTCCAAATTAATGTTCAAAATATTTTAAAATATCATATAGTTTCATTTTAAATTAACTTCCCACCCTAATTGAAATTTTAAAAATTAAATTATTTGATAATTTTTACAACAATCTACAATAAACTAAAACAACGAAAATGAATATAACATTTTAATTTTACAAACCAAATGTTTGTATGCTGCAATGATTAAACATTGTAATTTAATATTTTAACCTTAATTAGGGCAAGGCCGAATGCTTGTACACAAAAATATAAGATTAAATCTTGGATGTGAAAATAATTCTCATAAAACTATAAGATTGTGAAAACAATTCTCACTGTAAATATTTGTTAGTGGTAGTTTTTAAGTTAATAAAGAGCAGAAAAATAAGCTTTATTGCATAAATTTTTGTTAGTTATATTTTTTTCGAGCACCTCAATTAGTTAAACGTTTGCTTGGGCCTCATGCATTTCAATATCAATATCAATATCAATACCAACTCAATTTATATATGATTTTAGGAGAGGTTTGATTTTAGGGAGAAAAACTGGAGGATTCTCCTCCTTCCATTGGAATTGCTACTGATTTAAGAGACATCACATATCAAGCATAAGTATTTTCTTAGTTCTTGATAATTCATAGGACCATCTAAACTCTGAAGATTTCAAGTTTTATGTGAATTCTTTTCTTTTTGGAATGTAAATGGGGTAGAAGTTTCTTCATCTTATTTTATGAGGAGGAAGAATTGCTCTGTGAGTAGTTTCTATTTCATTCCTAATAATTGTCTTGTAATTTATATCTTAAAAGTTTATAAAATGTACTATAATATTCTTTCGATTTTGCAGATTCTACTAGCTATATTTTCCCTTCAATTGATAAAAAATTTCAAATCTTTAAATGCATTTTGGAGCACCACTTCCACAATATAATGATAATACCAATGTTAGAATGTGAGAATCGAAAAGTTAAAGCCAACTACATGTTTATTGTTGGGAATTTATTTTCCTTTTTCTTTTAAGATAATGGGGTCTCATTGAATATGTTCTTCTATGAATTCTCTGAACTTTATAAAATTTGAGTCAATCTTCATGGGACACTAAAAACAACAAAGGGAAATATTACTTATACATATTAGGGCAAGAAGCAGACAATTTAAACATAACTGTCTGGGCATGCAAGGGCTTGATTGATGACCTCTTTGTTGGCAACTTCCTTGGAAAAGATAGTAATTCTCTTCATTACACATTTGAATGTGTATATATATTTTAATTTTTTAATTTTTTTTTGAAATTCAATTTGGTATTACTGTAAATTCTCTTTTGGAAGTTGAGCTTACAAAAGTTGGACAATCTAAGAAACAAGTTTTAGAAAAAATTGTGTATGGTTCTTTTTTGCATGTAATTGTAGAGCATATAAAATAGGTATTGAGTGTATGGATAATAAGGTTTAGAAGTATTCTTTGCATTGAATTTAATGAAAAATTGATCTTTATCTCTTCTCTTAATTGATCTTTGTAAAATATTTGTACATAATTTTTTACTTATTAGTTTTAAACAATATACTCTTTTTTTAAATCTACAATTTTTCTTTCTTCAAGAAATTACACTAAAAAAATAGGGTAATTATTACTATTTTAAACTTCTTGTTATTTAATTAATTGGTTAATCCTCCTTATATGGTAATCTTAGATTTTTTCAAAAAGATTATTTTATTTAATCAACAACTTCTCCCTATAAATATTATAATTATTGCTATCTTTATTTTTCTCTACATTTGTACTAATGCCATTTGGCTGAAGTATTAGTAGATATATATCATTTTAAGGGAAGAAAATTAATAAAGATAATGATATTTCCATAGTTCATATGAGCATTTGAAAGATCACTATTTTATAATTTTTAAAAATAAATTGTAGGGGTTTTTTAATTAAAGTTGTTGCTATAATCGGGCTGGGCTTAAATGTCACACACTAAGCTTTGATGCTTAGTGTGAGCCCCTCCTATTTGCAACCTCGTTTTTCTTTTCTTTTTATGTTAACTACCAAATGCACAGCCATCTACCATGCATCATGCCATTAACCATTATATGATGGATCCATAGCATTTGTCAGTGTGTTGGTGTTTGTCAAACCTGGAGGACTATCAAGAACTTTACCTAGTCCCCCAAGAATATAAGTTAATGTTTTTAACTTATATTGTTTTACTTGTTCTTTATTAAGAAACTCTATTTTTAATTATATAATATAATATAATATATAATTTTATATTATATTACATATTATATAATGTTTTTTTGTTATATGTGTTAAATTGAAAGTTAAATTATCTAAATAAATATTTATTTTTACTAAGTATATTACTTGTAATTAAAATTGTGTAAGTGGTTTTTACTAAGTGTATTTATAAATAAATTATATGGTTTGTATTTTTTATGTAAAGTAAATATTTATATTTTATAAAAATTATGACTTATTTTAATAAAATAATTTTTTAAAAATATTTTTGAGCAATTTGATTAGTTAATGTATTTTATTTTTTATTATTATCTTTATTAAATTGACAATTCATCTATAACCATCAAGTATTTAATCTTATTAATTATTAATTTGCATCTCATATTTTACAATATTTTTTTATAATATGGTTGAACACAACACCTAGATAAATAAATAAAATTTAAATTGTGTTATTTAACTCTTAAGTGTGTAAGAATCTTAGATTGAAATTTTATATTTTTATGGTTAATTACTAAAAAATTAGAAGAAATATTTGTTAGTCTTAGATTATGTTATTTAACTCTAAGTTTGAATAAGTTGGTAGTTAATTTATTTGACTTTTATTCTTACTTTATGTAAATTGAAAGAAAATTACATAAAATTCTCATGTAAAAAGTTTCAAAAAATATCATTAATCATGAATAGAGTGTTTGATCATAAAATGTCAAAAAATTGGATATTCATCAAATAGATAAATGGACAAGTGGATCTATAGCCACCAAGTATTTAATCCTATTAGATATTAAATTTCTAAGAATGCACTAAAAGTTGATACCTTATAATATATTTTTATAATAATACGAAGAAAAAATGACATAATATACAAGGAAAAAAATTTAAGCCTTCAAACCCACACTAATATAAAGTGATTTAACTAATGTACTTAAAATTATTTAATAAGATTATTAATATTTATTTCAAAGTGTCTCAAAAAAATAATAATAAATATTTATAGTCATAAACATGTGGTTATAAATCTAAATTTTAACCAAAAGACAAAGTATTAACGATATAATTGTTAACTATCTCATAGAAAAGATAGAGTACTATGGTAAAAGAAAGATATGAGGGAAAATTTTGGATTGAAATTTTAATTTTTTATGGTTAATTGCAACTTATGGGATTTTTTAATTTTATATTATCTTAAAGGCAAGTAGTGGTATTGTTATTTTATTTTATTTGTACAAATGATTTAATCTTATTTAATTTAAATATCTAATGTGGCTAAACACACCTCCTAGATGCACCACACTAAATATTTATTTAATCTACAATATCATAATATATTTTTTTATATAAGGTGTACAATACCTAATCTCAATACTTGAAACCTCACCTAGAATCCTTGTGAAATCCACTGTGTGCTAAGTTTTCTAGATTTGTATGTTATTGAGATTTCCCATACATTCATGCCTTCTTTGGTATCCCCAATCCACAAATCCTAAAAACTATTGGAAGGTCTATGTGATTATTTTAAGAGAATTTTAATTGTTACTTACTTGGTTACATATTTCCATCCACCTCAAAGATTTGAAACCCCACCAAATCCTTCATCAAAATTAATCTAAGTATTTTGGAGTGTCAGAGTTCTTCATCCCTTATGAATAATTTGCAAATAATATTGTGAGTAATTAAATACATCAAATTTAAAAGGTTTATGATAGCTTAATCCTCAATAAAAGAAGATGAAAATAAGTTTTTTCATAATATTATGATAATATTATATTTTTATATTATATTATATAATGTTTATATATTTTATTATGATTTATATTATATAATTATATTATTATCTTATAATATATCATATCATATATTATAATATTATAAATAATATAATTTAATATATTATATATAAGTATTATATATTTAAATTGTTATATTATAATATTTATATCTAATATAAAAATATAATATTTAAAATACTATATTATAATATTTATATGTAATATAACAACATAGTATTCATAATATGTAATATAATATTTTTAATGCATTAAAAAAAATTATCAACTAATCAAATTATTCAAAATTATTTTTAAAATTTTATTTTATTGAAATAAAGCATATAAATTTTATAAAATATTTTAATTACAAACAAAAAAATATTAAATTAAATAATTTTAATTTGAATTTTTTAACACATATAACTATTGTGCACAAATTATATAATATGCAATATAAGATAAAACTATATAATATATTATATTATACAATTAAAACAAATAAAGTGCTCTATATTCCTTCAAGTCTCACAAACATGGGTATTTTATAGCGGACTGATAAATGCTACAGACCCATTGATAATGATTAATGGCATGATGCATGAATTAGCAGGGCCCATACTAAGTCAATGCTTTGTGTGTGACATTTAAGCCCAACCCTATAATCCTGTTCCTTAATCACATTTTCCATCTCTCCTCATGACAATATATATAATATAGCCATATGCTTATTTATGTATCACCGTACCTTGATTTGAAAATAGTGGGTCTCTCCTTGTATGCCTACCACTTGTATTCCTAAATCTCCTGTTGACTACCACTAAAGAAGAGTTTGTGTTGGAGACAATATTCAATACAGAACTAGTCTACGCCACAAATCCATTGTTAATAAACTAAAGTATGAATGTGGAGTGAGTGCAAAGCTATATCCTTTAGAACTGAAATATACTTCAAAGATTCATTTTTTATTTATTTTTATATTCTTGTGATTTCAAATCAACCAAAGTTAGGGCAATAGAAATATTGGTAGAAGACTTGAAATTATTTTCTTCATTCAATGAGGAACTATTTGCTATAATGGTTCAAATTGAGCTTCACATAAAGAAGTTCCTTCAAATGAACAATGATTACATTTTCCTTGTCTCACAAATTTTCATATAATTAAAATGTGTTTATTCGCTGATTAGTTTGTTGTTTTGTGGTATGGAGCAAGGAGTTTAAGTTGAAGAAAAGACTGTTTGTTTCATGTTGTAGTGGAATTCACGTTTCTAACAAGAACCGTGCAACCACACATATAATTTATTTATACACATTTTATTACTTATCAATACTATTCTATAACTTTTTTGGCAGGAACTTCGCTGCCCTGCAGCTCTTGTTTTAATGGTTTTCTATTTACCTCCATTTTAACATTTCACAGTGGACATTGAATATTAAAATATAATATAATATTTTTAGTTAGCCTTGCTTTCCAAGTTTATTGTTCAAAATATTTTAAAATATCATATAGTTTAACATTGGATGTATTGCATTTTAAAATAATGTGACTTTCCAATCTATTTGAATGTTTTTTAATATGTAAAATTTAAAAATATTCAATAATTATTACATATTAAATAATTGAATTTAATATGTAAATTTAACATGTAAAATTTAAATATGTAAATTTAACATGTAAATTTAATATACAAATTTAACATGAAAAATTGAATATGTAAATTTAACATGAAAAATTGAATAGGTAAATCTAACATGAAAAATTGTATAGGTAAATCTAACATGAAAAATTGAATAGGTAAATTTAACATAAAAAATTGAATAGGTAAATTTAACATAAAAAATTTAATAGGTAAATTTATCTACTTCTTCATTATTAAATTTTTCATTAATATGTAAATTTAACATGAAAAATTTAATAATGAAGAAGTAGATAAATTTACCTATAAAATTTACTTATTAAATTTAATTATTTAATATTTTAAATTTTACATATTAAAAAAAATCAAATAGGCTGGAAAGCCACATTATTTTAAAATATTTTGAACAGTCATATTCAATATCCACTGTGAAATGTTAAAATCGAGGTAAATAGAAAACCATTAAAAATAAGTAAATGTTTATCACCTGATGTAAAAATTATCAAATAGTTTAATTTTTAAAATTTCAATTAGGGTGGGAAGTTAATTTAAAATGAAACTATATGATATTTTAAAATATTTTGAACATTAATTTGGAAAACTAGGCTGACCTAAAATATTATATTATGTTTTAATATTTTCCTTCACTCGCCAGCGGCACTGCATCACTGACAAACTCAATGACAAACACACGGACATTGAAGGATGCTGGACAGAAGGACAACCCGTGGACGGCAGGCTACGGAGGCACAGTCAGGAGCAGGTATGTCAGGCATGGCAGGCCATCGGATGCCCATCCATGCTCGCCGGTGCAAATTGTCGCCGCTATAGACAGTGCCATGTCGGCGCCTTTGCTTTGGGAAACCTGCACGGGATATACGGAGGCTCTGCGAATGAGATTTATGTGGGAGTCTGACTGTTTTTGGCGTTTTTTAAAGCCCGAAAGCGTTGGCTACAAGTCAAAGTGAAGTTAATGTGCTTGTTTTCTGCTTTGCTGAGATTCAACTCAGATTAAAATGAGTGGCTCATTTCCACCTAGGAAAATGTTAGTTTTTTTGTTGTTACAGTTGGGCATTTAAGATTTTTATTCACATTTCTTTCGGGATTGAGGATTTTATTGTGTTTTTTTTTTTTTTAAATGAAAATAATTGTATTGGGATTGAGGATTTTAGTGTGGTTTTTATTTTTTTAAATGAAAATAATTGTACTGAGTAGATATGGTTTTGTACAAGGATTTGAATCTTGGTGGATGATATAATAAAAGAATGTACCGGCATCAATTGAGTTCAATTAATTGAATTACAACCAATAATCTCAACCTCCCAATTAAATGATAGAAGTAGTCGTACACGGTACTATTATTATTTCCCTCTAACCTCTCCATTTTCAAGTGAATGTTTAAATCATAAATTAGAGCTACTCCAGAGTATTTTAGGAGATGATTTCAAATTATGTATTGTGCTAATATTACTTGAACCTTTCAAAATTAAGCAATACAAATATCTAATAGCATATATATTTTAAATATAATCTATATATCATTTTCAAGGTGTATAATTTTATTTATTTTTGAAAAAATGATAACATTACTAAGTTGATATATCTTAACATATTTAAAAAGATTAATTTACAGTTACAACACAACAATCGATAATTGATATTAAATATATATATTTTAATTAGTTATATTAAATAATAATATTATATTATTATAATTACTAAAATACTATTACTCTTTTATTTATATTATCATTAACTTATAATTATTATATTGTTTTATTAATATATATTTTATATTATTATTAAATTATATATATATATATATATATGAGAGAGGATAGCAAATATTACTATATTTGCCATTATATCATTATTATATTAATTTTATTAATAATATATTATTATATTTTCATTATATTGTATTATTACTATATTATATATTATAATCATGTTATATAATTCTTATTATTATTTATATTAATTATATTGTTATATGTCTATTATTACATAATTAAATTTGTATTATTATATTATAATTATTATTAGAATTGTATTAGTATTAATTCTAATTAAGATTAGCTTTGGGTTATATTTAAATTTAAGTCATATCTTATTGTTTTCTCATAATAAATAAATATAGTTAGTTTTTGTAACAATACACCTTAATTTTTATTTTTATTTTTGTTCAACAATATGTTACATGGCAATGCAAATAAAAGCTTCTCGTTGTTATGGATTTCTAATTTGGGTTTATTCAATGTTTTTTGCAATATGTTTTACAATGCTCATGAAGATAAAGATGTTTCAATGAAACTTTACAATAGGAAATGATCGCATATTGAAAACTAGCAACTAAACCATACAAAATACCTCAATTATAGAGTTATCATATGATTGCATACTTATGTAGCTTGTTAGAGGGTACCTTCCATAGCTACACTAAGTTACATCACTCTTAGCATAGGATACTTGTATGCCTTTCGTAGTATGCTAAAGGAAAGTGTAAATTTTACCAAACACATGGAATAAACCTAGGAAACACCATTGATATAGATTGTAATTTGCAAATCATGAAATCACTTATGACAACCAATCACTAGTTAACAACTCTTATAAAATGATCTCCCACAAGTCGGATCCTCCTCACAATAAGTTAAAATTATCTCCACACAACTCTAAGGAACCATTCAACCTTATAAGCTCTTGAAACCAGATGATTTGCAAACCTATAACTGAGTTTTTAGACCTCACCATAATGGTGCCAACTCCCAATCGTGTCAATTCACCTTTAAAAAATTATGTTTAATTTTCTTGCATTTCCAAATAGGATATAACTATTGTTGAGTGTTTTAGATACATGGGTGCTACTTTTTCAATAGATTTCAATCACATAAATTCTCCCAAACAACTTTATACATCTCCAACATAACCCAAGCTTCACTTGCACAACCTATAACTAGGGTGACTAGCTTGGAAAATAACATACAACCACTTTAAACTAAATAAGAACATTGGATTTTGAGATGCTTAGCTCTATAGAATTCAAATACCAAATATCCATTTCCATTAATGCCTCCTTCAAGTTGAGCAAACACATTATAGGGGTATGGACTACCTCTAATATTCATTCTTACATCCTCTTAAATCTATCATACAAGATGACATTCAATTAATTCAAACATAAGAATTTACTTATCAAATGACCAACACACTATATAATAAAAATTTTAAAAAATAAACTGGCCTCCAAATCTGATAAATCTAGAAATATAAATTGATTTGCTCCAAACCTTTATTTGTAAACATTCGACACAAAGGAAACTTCTATGTGAAATTGATCCAATGGAATTTGAGGGTTTTCATCCCCAAATCTTGAATCTTCAGCACATCATTGATCCCTAGTTAGAATCGCACTGTCTTTCGGGTTTTTTTCTGTCAAGAAAACTGTTGGAGTTTTCATCCCTCCGGTGAGAAATCTAGCCATAGGCATAAATCTCCAAAGAGAAATAAATAATATTTAGAATAATGCAAATGAGCTCACAAAACTCCTTTTATATCATTTCTAGAAGCTTTTATAAAAAATAATATAAAATTACTTTATAAATTAAATAAGCCTTATTACCTCAAAAAGTAATTTATATTATTATTTAAACATTTCCAACACCAAAAATTGCTTTATCAATGTCCAAAATTTAAAACTTTCTATTCTTGTTCCAACGAGCTATTATACGAAGGTGCCCATAAAATTGTTTTAATAAAATTAGCACCATTAGTAAAAATAATTAAATTATAGCTCTTTGATGCATCCAAGTTGTGGAAATTGTCAAAAAACATCAAAATTGAAAAATGATTGCACTAAAGTAATATCGATGATGAATAATGAGAATCAAATCCAACTAGGCGACTTACTATAAATAGGTGCTCTCTCCAAGAATCTTGGAGAACACACCAAAAGTTGGAAATAATTTTTAAAAATGTCATCTGAGTCCTCTAGATCATCTAAACTCATCGGTAACATAAAATAACCCCTATGATAAGGTTGAAACACACCAAGAAGGTCACAAGAGAACCCAAAAATGGGGACATTACAATCTTCCATTCCCAAAGATTGCTTGTCCTCAAGTAATGCCAACTCAACCCCAAAATCACCAAACTAGTCCCAATTGAAACCAAATAGGAACCCAGGGTCCCAATTCAACCTAGGAGGTTTGTTGTTCCATCTACACAAAGCAATGTCCTACTTGACATTTGCATAAGTGACCTCCTGTAATCCACCTATAAGAAGAGCAATCAATTACTGCAAAAACTCAATCAAATCCTTAGAGATTTTTTTTTGAAAAAACCAATTTGAGGTACCATAGGAGTAAGGTCAAGGAAGTTAACATTACTCTCTCATTTCCAACACCTTGCACACCCACATAATAACTGTCACTAAAATTTAATTTGTTGTCCCAAACATAAGTGCAAGATGAATATAAGAAATAACAATTATTTGGTGCCTGAACACCCAACCAACACTTGAACTAGTTAGCCAAATCTATCATCTTCTCCATCGGAGATCCAAAATTGACCCTGTCAATGAGCTAATTAGACTAAAATTGATCAAATCTACAAGTGTTCAAGTCTAATTTTTAAAAATGTATCCCCTATAAAGAATAATAATCATTGCAATATTGAATAACCTTGGCCAAAATGAAAATTTTGATCATTCCCTTGGCTAGAAATGCCTCCCTAAAATTCACCAACTTGATAGAATACCAAGTTTTACCTCATAATCTCTCTCTATTCCACTTACACGAGCTCAAATGGAATCATATGATGATTGAGTAAAGAGGTAACAATGACATTATTATCACCTTTTAGGTCCACAAAATCCTGTGGTATGCTTATTCCATCATCACTAGTCACCAATAGCCCATGAAAAAAATCTTGTGCATAGATACTAACCTAAAGATTAACTCCACCATGTTGATGTGCGCTACTCTAATTTCCATGTGGACCCCATTAAGAGTGCATTTTATGGTGCTTGTATAGTCAACACCATTGGTATCCACCCCATCAAACTATAGGCCACAAAAGAACCCCCTTCCTTGTGGTAACCCAACAAGGTCAACTGTCAACCCATGATGATCAACCCATGATGATCCTAGGTGGCCCAATAAGCAATTCAATTGGTTTCGCCTCATAATTACAAACCATGTACCTAGATCCCACATCCTGTGATTACCACAAGCATCATAAGAAAATTTCTCCTCTAACCTCGTGAGATTACACTCTTGATGTTCTTCCCATAGACTATCAAAATTTTGAATCTTTGTGGCACAAGAAACACTGAAATCATTATGCATTATTGCATCACTTATGTATTATTCTTCATGTTTCCAAGGGTAGCTTGGCTCTAAGTTGTAATCCCTGTGGAACTCATCAATTCCCTTAATTATTTGCTTGAATTCTATGGTCCTTGTGTCAGATTCTTGTTCCTTGGGTGTAGCTACAATAAATGATTGATTTTCAACTTTGTAGAGTGAAATATGAGCCAAACTCAACTCTAGATTGAGTTCGTCAACCTCTTTCTCCTTATCTTCAACAAAATTGGTAACATTATCCCTATCTATAAGAAATTGCAAGTAATCTAATTTCATTATTTCCAAAGCTTACTAACTACATGCAAATTTGTAAGAGTGGATCCTCTTTCAACCTTTTTCTACCTTTTCTCAACTTGGGCCTTCCAATAGAGATCTTCAATGAAATTGTGTGTGTTATCAAAATGTGTTAATTTTGCAACAATCATATCCTCAATAACTTTCAACTATTTCTTCAAATTATGTGACTCACTAGGACAATGATCAAAATCAACTTCATATAATGAATTTTTTTATTTGTCTTCAAGAACATGCCTCTCAAAATCAACTACCTCTATAACATCATCTTTACATAATTCATGCTTCAAGGTTAGGACAACACTTTGTTCAAAAGGAATTTCATTCCAAATTGGCTCCTCATCATATTTTGGTGCTAAAACACCTAGATCCCATGGACTTAAGAGTTGATATCTTTGATTAGAAAAAATGTGTTCATTGTGTTCCTAATTAGTGATTGTTTCCCCAAACAATTTACTCTCCAAATTAGAATTATTGAAGCCATCATGAAAACTCTTCTCCATAATTTTGTTGGTCCAAGTCAATTTGATACACATGTAAACTATCATCACTAAAGTGTAATAAGAGTTCATTATTATAAGCTGATTTGGAAACTTCAATGTGCTCACCTTCATTGTGCTCTTTTTTAACAACTTTATATCTTGTTTCATCAGCTTCATTGGATAAATCTAAATTTGTACCCAAGTTTGTTGTTTTGTCATCTTCAAATTAACACACATCCTCAATATATGTAAATGCATGCACTTCAGTGGAATTTTTTTGGGGCCTTGACATACATACCTTTTGAGATAAGGCACTTTCTTCAAGTTCTATTGTCTAAACTTTTTCTTTGTTCTCAATATCACTTGGCCATGATAATTCACTTCTTTATTGATCTCACATATGTGATTAGGTTCCAAGCTTCTTGACATGTGAAACAACATTTGTCTCTTCTCATTTGGTTCTTTCTTAAATTTTAGGATGACCTATAACCTATAAACCCCAAAAAATCAATTCCTCTTTAGTCAACTGATATTTAATCTTCTCAATTTTTTACTAAACTAATCTTTTTGATAACTCATGATCTATAGGTGAGACAAACTGCTCCTTCTTTCGAATGACCAAAAATTTAGATAGCAACTACTTGGAGATATCATCCTTCTCATCTAAAATTAAAGACACAATAGTTTGAATTTTTCTTATAGGGTGATCCCACAAAGCTGGTTTACAATTTTTGGGAGATTCTATTTTTTGCTGAAATCGCATATTTTTGGAAAATATAATGATTTAAGCCTTAAAAGTTCCATTTAAACCATTCTAATTGAAGAGGATTTGATCAAACTACCTTAGATCAAACCCCCTTGGATAGAACCCCGCTAGTTTTAAACAATACCTATAACAAAGTCTCCTTTACACCTATCAAAATGTTGATAAAAAACCACTTTTGATTTACCTTTTGGGGGATCAAATGAATTCATTTAAAATTTATTTTTTTAAGTATGTAGTCCTTATTATAAGATTCGCAAAAAGTATAATTTTATTATTATATTTATTTTTTATTTCTTGTGAATGTAGGTTTTTACCAAAATCAAGCTCTATGTTCCGCACATGTGAAAAATAGAAGATTATAAAAAAAATTGAAAAATATGAGTGCAGATATTGAATTCCTTGATCCAACAAAAAATTGAATTTTGATGCATACAAAAAAAGTTATGTTATGCAGTCCACCTATGTCTAATTATAATTGGTTTGACTTTGAAACTTGATTAAGGAACAAATATTCAATAAAACACTATGAAACCAATTGGAAGCACTAGATATCGTAGATATACATCTAAATTCGAAAAAAATAAAATTTTATCCTTCATGGAAAAAAATTTATGTGTTATACGATGAGTGTCACTCCTTAAAAATGGTGTTTACTGAAAAAAACTAGTTTTCAAAGGAGATGGAAAAAGAAGTGCAATCTAATTCCAAAATTTTTGAAAAAAATATATTTAGAATCTACAAAGAAAATGTCACAAATCACTAGTTTGCATCATCTTCAAATTCATCACAGTTTAGCTGCTATAGGTGTCTGAAAGTGAAGATTTAGTTAGAAAAAATCAGTTTAGTGTCTAGTTTGGCCAAAAATTGTAAACCAGTATTGTGGGATCACCCTATAACATTCTTTGCATGATATTTTCTGATTTTGGAAAAAAAAGCATTGAAACATTTTGAGTGTCCAATCATCGCATTTGAGAACAAGCATTACCACATAATATCTAACATTTACAATGGCTTCTAAAATAATTATTCACTTATCAAAAGAAGGTTGTCTAGTATCATCCAACCTATGAAAACTCTCCTTAATCAACTAGAATATCTCTTTTATTATGGCATCTATGTACAATACTTTAGGAGCTGTAATCCTTGTGATTTTACTAAGGCAAGAGGTGATTGCAAGTCTCAAATATTTATATGAATGTCTCATAAGTTGGGGTTGGACTAAAGAAATCAAAGGCACTTTTGTTCCCCATTTAAAAAACTCAGAATTTGATTGCTCTAACTTTGATATGTACATTTCCATTTCTTCCAACTTGTTAAGAAGAACATTCTTTGAGTGATGTTGAAACTCAAGTTGTTGTTTGAATGTATAAAGCATACGACCCACTTCTATTTATTTCTTTGAGCCCTTAGATTGAATAAGTCTAAATGACTTTATGAAATGTTCTATTAACATATTCATTTCCTTGTAGGTCATCTTTTATTAATAAAATCGCACAAGCTGGTAGGTTCTTCTACTATGATACCACTATAACAACACCCCCTAATTTTTTTTTGCCCATCAATATGTTATGAATTTCTAATTTGCGCTTATTTAATGCTTTTTGTAATATGTTTTACAATGCTTATGAAGATAAGGATGTTTCAATAAAACATTACAATAGGAGATGATCACATCTAGAAAAATAACAACTAAACTATATAAAATACCTCAATTATAGAGTTATCAAATGATTGTAGACTTATTGTAGCTTGCTAGAGAGCACTTTTATCCATAGAAGCACTAAGTTATATCACTCCTAGAATAGTATATACTTGCATGCCTTCATGGTATGCTAAAGGAAAGCATAAATTTCACCCAGTGCATGGAATAAACCTAAGAAACACCACTGATATAGAATGTAATTTGAAAACTATGCAATCATACACTGGTTGGAAGTTATTATAGCCAGTGACTAGTTAACAACTCTTACATGCTAATCTCCCACAAGTCAAATTCTCCTCATAATAATCTTAAATTGTTTTCACACAGCTCCAAGGAACCCTTCAACCTTCTAAACTCTTGGAACTAGATGATTTGTAGACTTAAGTGAGTTTCAAACCTCACCATAATGCTGCCAACTCCCGGTAGGGATGATTGACCTTTAAAAATTCATATTTAATTTTCTTGCATTTCTAAATAGGATTTGACTATTCTTAAGTGTTTCGGATACCCAGGTGTTGGTTTTTCAATAGATTTCAATAGCATAAATTCTCCCAAACAACTCTATATAACTCCTACATAACCTAGGCTTCACCTGTATGAATTACAACTAGGGACACCATCTTGGAAAATAATAAACAATCACTAAAACAAATTAGAACATTGGATTTTGAGATGCCTAGCTCTATAGAATTCAAATATCAAATACCCATTTGCATTTAATAACTCCTTCAATCTAGGAAAATAGATTATAGGGGTACAAACTACTTCTAATATTCATTCTTATGTCCTCTTAACTTCCTCATACAAGATGACATACAATTAATTCAAACATAATAATTTATCTATCAAATGACCAACACATTATATAATATTTTTTTCACAAATTACACTTGCCTCCAAATTTGGTAAACCTAGATTTAGATAAATTGATTTGCTCCAAACCCTTATTTGCAAACATTCAACACAAAGGCAACTTCTGTGTGAAATTGCTCCAACAAAATTTGAGGGTTTTTGTCCCCAAATCCTAAATCTTTAGAATATGGTTGATCCCTGGCTGGAATCACATTACCTTTCGGAGTTTTGTCTGTCAGGAAATCTATTAGGGTTTTTGTCCCTTTGATGAGAAATATGGCCAAGAACACAAATCTCCAAAGAGAAACAAACAATATCCACTAGTACAAAAGCAACAACATATGATTAAAAAAACTACTAAAAAATTGCTTATAAATGACTAAGCATGGTCATGTGACCATTAGTAGTTTATTGCCAATCATTTATAATGCGACCAAATTGATGACTAAACCATTTTTAGTCATTTATTGGTTGTTTTGATTGATCAATTCGGTAGTATATTTAATCATTAATTTAGTAGTATATTTGGTCTAAGTATATTTTGTAGTATATTTAGTAATTGAGTTTTGTTAACTGGTGATTTATTTAGTCATGGTAGTCATTTATTTAGTCATTGTAATGTTTGATTGTTGTCAATTGGTAGTATATTTAGTCATTTTTATTCACTGATTTCTATCCATTGGTAGTATATTTAGTCATTTGTATTACTGATTTCTATCAATTGGTAGTATATTTAGTCAATTTAATTATTTTTTGATGTCAATTAGCAATATATTTAGTCTTTTTAATTGGCTGATCTTTGAGGATTTAAACATAAAACACAGAAATACACATCAATCATCAATTGCACACAATAAGACAACCATTAAGAAGGAAAAATCGTTGGAGTTTATTAAAAGAAAGGTGTTCTTATAGCTTGCACATGTCTGAAATATCTATCTTGCTTGAAAAATGCTTAGAAATAGAGTATTACAATGTTTATTTTCAGTCATAAGACTAAAAATTTGAGTTACAATGCACAAAAATGGCATGAAGAAAGAAACTTCTCCAAAAAACTTCTATAGTGATGGAAACGCATGCTTGGATCCCTTCAATGCAAGCACATGCCCCTTTCATCTCTTAAAACTTTTGCAACATGAGCAATCTTCCTAGAGCAAGCTATAACGTGTAAAATCCAAGAAGGTGAGTGTCAATTGTGTCCCATATATGAAGCTCTCTCCTCCAATGCAGCCAACAACAACCTTAGAATCTTTCCTCCTTTATATGCAATGTGCCATCTGATATGAGCAACAGGGCGCTACCTTTTCCACCATGAATGAAGTTGTGCCTCAATACAACCAACAAAATTACTATTAGTCTTAATTCATACAGAATAAAAGTGCATTGTATATTTCAAGTTTACAAAAGTAAGTCCAAACACAACAAAAAGATAAATCAATTAAAAAATTGTAGCCTTGTCAACAAATGCCTTAAACAGAGTGTTCAACATAGGCTTGAAAAATGCATATTGAACCCTTGATTTCAGAACCTTGTTCAAAGTTTAAGAAAGGTGATACACTCAGATTATAGAATGAAGTTGACATTATAAAATGAAGGCTATCAACACTAACCAGACTGTAACAACATTATCACATAAAATTCTTGGAAACCAAGCCCAAGAATGCCATCAGACTTGGACAACAAAAATGTCAACCCTGGTTCATGTGTTGTCTCAGTAAAGACCCGCACCATGAAATAATCCATTTATACATAAATTCCAAATTAAGTTATTGAGAAAAGATCTTTGATATCCAACTGGGAAACCTTAATATCCAAAAATTACTAACCTGATGTTTCACAACAAGTTTCCCAACCGTGACCTCATCTTTACTTAAGAAACCAGATATTGATCCACTACCATATTAGATCTCACAAAATTATCCTTCACAAAAAACAAATGATATATTAATTGTTTAGCAACTTCCTTAATATCCCCATGTAAGCATACTAAAGTGAGGTTGAGGGTTTGAAGTAGAGTACCATCTTCTTGGTATGTGCTTGACTTTGATGACTTGTATCTTGAATGAAAATAGCAAGCTAGTTGCACTGTAAAATCATTGTTAATCATTGTTACAAAAATAACCATTAAATCCTCTTTAATTAAAATAATCCTTCTAGATATTTCAAGACAAGATATTTTAGTTAATTTATAAGATCTAATTTCTCTATCCAAACAACCATCAATCTATTTACTATATATAATTTCCCAGAATTCAAAATTTGAATGTAATGAAACTAACCATAATTACCAAAGATTTGACTCTAAAATGCAGTACAAAATGAATTGTTTGACAAAATGCCTCAAAGAGATGTCATCTCATGGAATGAAATGATATGATTGTAGAATGTGCACAAAATGGAATTTGCAAGGAAGCTTTCAAAATATTTGAAGTAATGAAGCACTCTAGAAAACCAAAATTGTAAGCTTTGTTTGTGTTCTAGATGCATGCAGATATGTAGGTTTAGTGGATGAGGGTTGCACATACTTCACATGTCAGTAACCCTTATTGCATTATATATATAGTTGATCCTTAGGTGTACATGGTTGACCTTCATGCCCATGTTGGCTATCTTGAGGATACCCTAAACATTATTACTAAGATGCCAGCTACACCTTTGGTTCCTGTGGAACATATATGAATATAGGTTGAGTATTCCAGCAACACTACTTTTTTAGTTGGATCCTAAAAATGCTACAACTTATGTTCTTCTCTAAAAGATTTGTGCAGAAGTGGGCAGGTGTGGTGAGGTTCAAATAGTAAGGAGATTGATGAAAGACAAAGGAATTAAAAAGATACTTGCATGTAATTGGATTGAAGGGAATACAATGGTACATGTTTTTTTGTGTAGGAGATAGATCACATCCACAAACATGGGAGAGCTATGCAAAATTGAAGAAATTGGCTTGGTAAATGAAGGCAGTAGGGTATTTCCAAATTCAAAACTTTTACTTAATTCTATGGAATAGAAGAAAAAAGAATCATTTATCTACCACCATAGTGAAAAGTTAGAAATTGCATTTGGTTTGTTAAACATGGCCCCTAGTACAACTATTAGAGTTGTTAAGAACCTTTAAGTATGTTCTTATTTTCACACTACATCTAAATTCATCTCCAAGATTGTTGCAAGAGAAATTGTTCTGAGAGATGTGAACCATTTTCATCATTTTAACAGGGACAATGTTCTTGTGGAGAATATTGGTGATGCTAAATGAAACAATCTAAAAAATAGGCTTGCACTATAATAATGTGCACTACATCAAATATCTAGTAATAACAAAGGGACATCCATCAAAAGCATAACAATAGGGATTTTTTGTCATATGTTGTAGTTACAAGTTCCCTGCTAGACATACATGAAAATGTGGAAGCATAGACAAGGCAAGAAAACTGTTTCAAAAAATTCCTCAAAGAAATGTGATATCATGGAATGTTGTGATTAAAGGATATGTTCAAAATGGTTTTTTTTAAAGTCATTAGAAATTTTTAAGAAAATGCAACCAGTGGGTGTAAATCCCAACTCCTCAACCTTTGAAAGCATCCTTCTTGCCTGTGTATGAATTGGAGCTTTGGATGAGGATATGAACATCCATCAAAAGCATATTTGGAAGTGGATTTTTATTAGATATTTTAGTTGCAAGTTCCACTTTGGATCATCAAAGCCTTCACAAAACCTTTTGCACAACCACTGCAACACCGCACGGTTGTTGTTGGGCCTTCACGATAATGCAAGGTAAGCACCCCACATCACCATGAAGGCCCAACAACAACTGTGTAGTGTTATGGTGGTCTTCTGCACAACTCCTTCAATATAGTCACATCCTTTGTGTTCCAAGCATGAAGCGATAGATAGATAATCTTTGATTGAATATCATTCAACTATATTTTTTCAACTCAATAGAATATTGAACCAGTCCAACAAAATTTTATAGGCTAGTCCAAAGCATTGAGACAGTAATGATACATAACACAATCTCTTTGCTCAAAGCATCGATACAATGATGGGGCATTATTCCTTGTCTCTATCTCACACATTTTATTTGCTGCATACCATGCGTGGAGTTGTTAGTTATATTGCATAAGATCATGCCCTTCAAATTTCTCTTTTCTCTATTTCATACATTTAAAATCTTATACTTTTTTTATGGAAATTGTAATTATTGCAAAATAGGGAGAGGTTCTAGAAATTGATTTGCTATACAAGGAGTTAGAAACACCTAAAAAGAGAGGAAAGTAGCATCACATGTGTTTTTTTGATTCACCATAGATTCAAAGATTTTTTTAACTAGATCTGTATAATTCATACTAGAAATTGTATTAATAAAGGGTGGAATCTTAGGCATCTATAGTTTTTGAATCCTCATCTAGTAAAGAATGGTTTTGTGTTTATATTTTATATCCCCAATTTTTGCGTGATGGATCAACAACATGTCATATACCTTAACTAGTAACTTTCTAACAATTTTGTACAAATTCATGGTTCCATTAAAACAAAATGAAAGCACTTTAAGGGATAAAGGACATCATTCACAAAGTAAGATGGTCCAAAACCCAGACGCATCTAACACAACATGAAATACTAGTGCATATACATGGAGTTCCAAGAAGAACATAACAAAGCTTGTTGTCCTAGTAGAATCACTTAGTAAACAAGGAATAGAAGAAAAAAGAATCATTTATCTACCATCATAGTGAAAAGTTAGCAATTGCATTTGGTTTGTTAAATGTGGCCCCTGGTACAACTATTAGAGTTTTTAAGAACCTTCAAGTATGTTTTGATTTTCACACTACATCTATATTCATCTCCAAGATTGTTGCAAGAGATGTGATATCATGGAAGGCACCCGCTCTCCCGTAAACTCTTCAAGTCATGTCAGCAGGGATGCAAGAAATCCTGAAGTCAGGCTTTCCCACATCACCGTGAAGGCCAACAACAAATCGTGTGGTGTTGCGGAGGAGACATACATTGACGCTTTCAAAGGTTGAGGAGTTGGGATTTACACCCATTGGTTGCATTTTCTTAAAATTTTCTAAGGACTTTTTAGAAAAAAACCCATTTTGAACAATCCTTTAATCACAATATTCCATGATATCACATTTTTTTTAGGCATTTTTTGAAATAGTTTGTTTGCCTTATCTATGCTTCCACATTTTCATGTATGTCTATCAGGGAACTTGTAACTACAACATATGACCAAAAATCCCTACTGTTATGATTTGATATATGTCCCTTCGTTTTTATTGGTTGGATATTTGATGTATTGCATATTACTATAGTGAAAGCCTAATTTTCAAATTGTTTCATTTAGCATCACCAATATTCTCCACAAGAACATTGTCCCTGTTTAAAATGATGGAAATGGTTCACATCTCTTAGAATAATTTCTCTTGCAACAATCTTGGAGATGAATTTATATGCAGTGTGAAAATCAAAACATACTTGAAGGTTCTTAACAACTCTAATAGTTGTACTAGGGATACAATTGCTAACTTTTCACTATGGCGGTAGATAAATGATTCTTTTACTGTCAAAACATTATACCTTCTATTCTCATTGTATCTACTATCATACCTCTCACTAAAATTGTTATTTTATTGACATTGTTATCCTAATGCCTCTACAAAAGAGCTCCATTTAAAGGCATCTTTACTACATATTATGCACAACAAAATTCTACAGGTGCAACAAGACATTTGCAAGACAAAATATATGAATTTACTAAAACATTACTGTCTAAGCAATATAATATCTTCAAATGAAGGAGCACTATAACTATAACTGAGAAAACACTGTGTAGACATTGTTAGCAATGAGAAATGAAGAAGATAACACATTGAATTAGGTGACTGAGATCACTGAAAGGAATATCATTGTTAGAGAGTTGCAAACTATGAATTTTCCTGTGTCTTATAGGACTGAGAAAGGAAGAATACTATCAAATAGTGATTGAATCATAACAAATAGTCCAAAAATAATGAAAGCTACTGTCAACTAGCGACAAAGATCCGTCCTCTAAGTCATTTGCACATGGTGATTGAGAACACAGTGAGTAAGAAGTAAAAGAGCACTGGATCATAGCACTACAAAATGGTCATGAGTTATCCAATGAACTTCACTATTCTTTTGATCACAAAGGAGATCAAGATAATAACCAATGTATTGATGTGCGTAGAGAATGTTCATGGAGGAGTGCAAACTTTCTTACAAAGAAATTACCACAATATAGTTTGAGGTGAATTGCACCTGCTATTTTATGTTGATATGGACATGTTCTAACCTATAGTTAATTGTTGTAGCATAACAGATAGGCTAAATAGTTGTTCATATACCATTGTTTCTAATTCAAAATCGCTATACCTTATTCTACGAGAAAATCACAAGGGGAGTCTATACATAAGACACCATTGTTTGAAATTCAATTTTTTTGGCTCTTTCACAATTGTTTCCTTCATTTATTTGATCTAAGACAACCTGCTATATAGAATATGCTCTCAAAATCATAATAAAATACTTTATTCCAAGAAGACTATTCAGAATATTCCCATCATAACAATGAACAAAAGCATTAGTCATTAACCTGAATTTCGCAAGAGTTTCATCAAATTCTACTTTTCCTTTTTGAATTTTATTCCCAATTTCATCCATGAACTTCCTCAGCCTATAGATCCTGTCGTTATCCATAACTTTACTAGGTGTTGAGGATAGCTTTGAGTTTTTATCCAAGCAGAAATTGAAAAAATTCAGCCTTACCAAAGACAATGTGTTGAAAAGCTCTTTGAAGTTATTCTAGAAAAGAGTTCTTGAGAGTATAATGCACAATTAACCTTTTTGCATGAATTCCATATCTTTGATTGGCTATTTCGAGCTTGATGACCTTCATTAGGAATTAGCAAGCCTATGCTCTCTAAAAGCATTTTTCCAATATGCTTAGCCTCTTTAGAAAGACTAGAAAACTGCTTTTAGAGAGCCTAGGTCTGTTCGTTCTTGATGAAGGTCATCAAGCTCGAAATAGCCGATCAAAGATATGTAATTCATGCAAAAATGTTAATTCAAATCTATGTATTATACTCTCATGAACTCTTTTCCAGAATAAATTCAAAGAGCTTTTCAACACATCAAGTATCTAGTAAGGCCAAATTTTGTCAATTGCTGCTTGGGTAAAAACTCAAAGCTATCCTCGACACCTAGTAAAGTATGGCTAACAACAGGATCTATAGGTTGAGGAAGTTCTTCATGGATGAAATTGGGAATAAAATTCGGAATGGAAAAGAGAGTGCAAAGTTTAGGTTAACAATTGATGCTTTCGTTCATTGTTATGATGGGAAGATTCTGAACAGTCTTCCCAGAATAAAGGATTTTATTGTGATTTTGAGAGCATCTTCTATACAATAGGCTATCTTAGATCAAATAAATGAAGCAAACAATTGTGAAAGAGACAACAATTTTGAATTTGAAACAATGGTGTCTTATGTATAGACTCCCCCTATGATTTTCTCCTAGAATAAGGTATACCAAATTTGACTTAGAAACAATGGTATATGAACAACTATTTAGCCTATCTGTTATGATACAAAAATTAACTACAGGTTAGAACATATCCATATTAGCATAAAATAGCAGGTGCAATTGACCTCAAACTCAACTATGGTAATTGCTTTGTAAGGAAGTTTGCACTCCTCTGTGAACATTCTCTATGCACATAGCCAAACATTTAAAGTTCTTAACCAAAGCTCCAAAAATGAGTATCTCATCATTGCATGACTCCTAATTTTACTATGAGTATGACAATACCTGAGCTTCTAGTGTTTCTAGACAGAACCTATAGTAGAAAAGTGTAGTCTCCATCTGAAGGAACCATCTTCAAAGCTCTTCCCTAAAATGAGGGTTGAAAACATTAGAAGAAAAGCAATACCATAATTCTAAAGTAACAATTTGTATCAAGCTAGATGTTAGAAAGTATAATTAAAAAGAAAAATCCTTACAATTTGGTTCTCTGACATCCACAAATTTTGAACTTAACTAAAATGAGACATCTCCTGATCTTTTATAAGAACAAGACTCTTGGGAAATTTAGCAGACACATTTGAAGAAATCAAAGGATGAATCAATATATAACACATGGTGAATGATAGTTGGCATAAAGACTTTTGAATAAGTCAATAAACTCAACCTTCTTTAGCAGTTTTAACTTTTGGGACTTTTCAAAATAAAATCAAGACCTCAAATTGGACCAATCAGATTTATGATTTTATCTTTAGAATGTAGAAACTTTCTCTATCAGATATTCAAAGTGTTCAATCTAGAATCTAGAGTAATCGATTAACTCTTAAATGTAATCAAGTGGAAACTAATGTTTCAGTCCACTGACATTTGTATTCCTACACTCAAATTTTGCTTCCCAACCAAAACACTCAGAAGTGTTTCATACTGGATCAAGGTACTCTCCTTTGTCACATGCATAATACCCAGTTTCCTGGTACTTCTTTATCTCAAGCTCCTCCTTCACATAAACTCCTGGAGCATAGCAAACAACTTGGTTGTGTTACTAATAGCAATCCAAGTTTTCCTGACGGTCCATACCCGATGTTGCATCACAATCTATTCTTCCTGCACATAAAAATGCCACCTATCAACCCCTTCTAAATAAAACATTTAATCATCATAAAACCATAATTAATAAATCATTTCAGTTTTAGAAAAAATCCAATGTCATTTACTATCAAAATAAAAGTTGTATAAATCACAAAAATTCCATGAAGCATCCTAAATGTAGCTTAAAGAAAGTTTACAGGATGGGTTTCAACATAAGAAGCTTTCTACTACAACTCTCAATGAATGTATTATGAGCAAAAAACAAAATTCTTCACACTCAAAGTAATGTAGTCAAACTTTTATTCCAAAAGTATGTTAGAAGGTGTTAACTAAAAACAAAATGATTTTTTTCTTGGTTTCTTTTATCAGTATGTCATGTGGAAATGGAATAATCACTAAGAAACCCTAACAATAAAAAATGAAGTAAAGGTTCAATAAAGGAAATTCCAATGTACTATTGTGTAATGGTGACAAAGGCACTTATATGATCATGACCTACATACAAATCCCTGCCATTGAATTGCCATCCATCTAAAGAGAAAATAAGCAATGTAAGGATTTGAGCAATATAAGTCTAAAGGGTTAGTTGTAATGGTAATGGAATCACCATAAGAGCACAACCGTGGAATGAATTCTTATGACTGTAATTATGTGATCCATAAATCTATTGGTCATGTGACACAATTTTGCTATAACAAATACAAGATGCATTCATGTGTGACCCAAGTTTAATGTGGCTATGTTGTAATAGAAATGGAGACAATCATATGACCAAAGTTCATGTACAAATCATTGTCATCACAATTATTTGTCCAATTACTCCAGCGAACATTTGGTGCACCTGTGGTATAAAAATTATGGGGTGCATTCAGGTTGACTCAAGTTTAATAGGTTATGATGTAATGATAGCATGATCCAAGATAGATTACCTCTTGCTGCAATAAAGAGCCTATAACTCTAGTTGATATGTAAAGTGGTTGTGTTATATCAATTATGTGGCACATTCAAGCACAACCCATGTTTAATGGGCTATTCTAGAGAGTGATCAAGATTTTCTAAACCTTATTAATGTTACTTAAAAGTGTACAGCTTAAACTATAGACCAAGTTTGTTACATACTTGAATGTAATCTTGGGTTACCACAAACTATAATACTATGATCTGGTAATAACCATTATGGAAAGTATTAAAGCAAGACCCATGCTATATAGGATACATTTCACTGATTAGGTTTACATACCTTAATGATCAAACATAAGCTTCCCACACACTCTAGGATATAATCCAAGATCATACCACACCTTGTCAAGACAACTAATTTTCTGACCCAAGATTTAAGGTTGCTTTTTAATACCAACAGAAGCATTGGTAAGAGCATGACTAGGGTACTAATACTAGGCCTCCGTAGAAACATAAACCATAACTCTAGTGGATTACTGAGGTTGCAATACCAGAAAGATTGAGACATTGTCTATTTGTTAGAAAAAAATTAATTCGATAGCCAAAAAAATACCCAATATCAATTTTTTAAAATACCCATATAAAGAAAACACCCAACATCCTTTTTTTAAATACCAAGATAGTCAATAACAAAGGGTTCATTGAACATCAATTTTTTTAATGCCCAAGAAAAATGATAACAAAATCAAAATTTAGAAAACTGTGTGTAATATTGAAAAGGTTGAGACCTCATTTGTTTCTTAGAAAAAACATTATCTCAATAGTGAAAAGTATCTAGTACCATTTTTTAAAATACCCATTTCAAGTGAAAACCCAACATTGAAATACCCAAACAACCAATAACAAAAATACTGAGCATCAGTTTTAAACATACCCAGATATCCAATAACAAAACAACCAACATCATAAAATTCAAATAGCCAAATAGTACTTCACAAAAACACCCAACATCAAATTTTTCAAATACCCAAATAGGCATAACGTATACACCCAACTTTAAAAAAATTTAAGAATGGTTTTCTTACCTTTGAGATGATCCACAACACAAAGCTCAAAATCCTCAAGACATACTTCCAAGTGGGGAGTTGTCTGATAGAAGGTTAGATTTGGCCACATTCTAGACCTGTACTTTGAAGCACTATTGGCAGGAGATTCCCTCATTGGGAAAGCCCTTCGATTATTGCTCAATATATCTCCATCTTCAAAACACGTCAACCTCTGTTTGTTTTTCTAGACTATTTCTTCTAACTAAGCAGTAGTTAAAAACCACAGGAAAATGGTGGTGGTTTACAATTTTTGGCCAAACTAGACACTGAAATTATTATTTTTAACTAAATCTTCACATTCGGGCACCTATAGCGGCTAAACTGTGAGGAATTTGAAGATGGTGCAAACTAGAGTCTCATCAAATTTTGTTTGTAGATTCTAAAAATATTTTTTCAAAATTTTGGAATCAAATTGCACTTTTTCCATCTCCACGAAAATTGATTTTTCGAAAACAACATTTTTTACACCGTATAACGCATAACTTTTTTCCATGAAGGATAAAATTCTAATTCTTTCAAATTTAGATTTGTAACTTTGATATCTAGTGCTTCCACTTGGTTAGATAGTTTTTTATTGAATATTTTTTCCTTAATCAACTTTCAAAGTCAAACGAATTACAATTCAGACACAATGCGACCGTATAACGCGTAACTTTTTTTGTATATGTCAAAATTTAATTTAATTTTTGTTGGATCAAGGACTTCAATATCTGGTGCACTCATATTTTTCTTTTTTTTTTGATAATATTCTATTTTTCCACATGTGAAGAACAAAGAAATTCATTTTCATGAAAAACCTATGTTTAATAAAACTTAAAAAACAAATACATAACAAAACCAAAACATATTAAAATTATATTCATTGGATAGCTTGTTCTGAGGAATACCATAATCATTTGAAATAAATTTTAAATGAATTCATTTGATCCCCAAAAGCTAAATCAAAAGTGATTTTTATCAAGATTTTGATAGGTGTAAAGGAGACACATTTATAGGTATGGTTTAAAACTAGCGAGGTTCTATCCAAGGGGGTTTGATCTAAGGTGATTTGATCAAACCCTCTTCAATTGAAATCCTTAAAATGGAAATTTTTAAGGCTTAAATCATTATATTTTCTAAAAATATGTGATTTCAGCTAAAATTCATTCCTCTCAGGAATTGTAAACCACTATTATGATAGCACCAATCATGCATAAGTGTGAGCTAAAACCTAAATTGATGGTTAGGAAGATTTTCTCTCAAAAAAAAGGTTTGAAACAAAAAATCAGTTATTTATTTAGCCATTTATAGCTATGATTTTATCCGATGATCAAATTAGTCATTTATAGTTGTGTTGCAAAAAATGAGTAGAATTTAGTCATTTTTAGTTGTTGTGACTAAAATTTTTAGTCATATAGTCATTTATTTGCCAAATTCTACTAGTGATCCAAAATAATGCAAATGAGCTCGCAAAACTCCTTTTATATCATTTTTGGAAGCTTTTTTGAAAATATAATAAAAATCACTTTATAAATTAAATAAGCCTTATTACTCCAAAAAGTGATTTATATTAGTATTTAAGCATTTCCAGCACCAAAAATCACTTTATTAACATCCAAAATTAAAAAAATACAATTCTCATTCCAATGATCTATTATACTAAGGTGCACATTAAATTATTTAAATAAAATTAGCAACCTTAGTAAAACAATTAATTTATAGCTCATTAATACATCTAAGTTGCATAAATTATCAAAAAGCATCAGAATCAAAATTTGACTGCACTAGAGTGATATCAATGATAAATAATGAGAATTAGACTTGATCGAGTGACTTACTATAAATAGATTCTCTCTCCAAGAATCTCAGAGAACACACCAAAAGCTAAAAATAATTTCAGAAAGTGTCATTTGAGTCCTCTAGAGATCATTTGAGCTCACTAGTAACATCAAATACCCCTCTTATAAGGCTAACACACTGAGAAGGTCAAAGCCAACTGCAATGCAAGAGAACCCAAAAATGGAGAGATTATAGTTGTATCCCTTTCCATTGGAATAGCATTCTTTCTTTCCAAAAAAAACCAACTATGACTTATTTAAAAGAAATGCCCAATCTCTGAAAGATTTTCCAATAATTTAAATTGACAAATATGACTAAGATATGCTTTGTGTCTAATGCAATGATATGTATTACATTATTGAAAGTGCAAACCATGTGGATCCATATAAAACTTCATGAAAAAACAACTATGGTAATGGTCACCAAAGTGTAGCACTTATACTTCTTTGATTTGTAGTAAAGATTGAATTTATTCATCATATTAATCTTTGTAACCTTCATTGTGTCCATTTCTTTGTAGCCCATTAGAGTTATATAGATTTGATTCAAAATCAAAAAGTTAAGATTTGTTATGATTGTTTTCGATACGAATAGATAAGTGGCATTTTTTTTTTAGTTTTTCATAATAGATAATGATATATTATTAAATAATTAAATGATAATATTTAAATAAGTTAACTCGACTATTTTATTTTAATATATTAATTGATGATTAATCACAATTCCATTTAATATATTATAAGGTTATATATTTAAATATATAATGTAAATAATAAAAAATTAGTAGATTTAAATAATACTACATAGTATAGTTGAAGAGGTACCTCCAATATAAGGTTATTATTATATAACAATAATTAAAAAAATTATGTTAAAAATAACTTTATATTGAAGTCATTAACAATAATAGAAAAATACAATGAACACTTTATATTGTTTATATAAATGGTAATTACATGAGAAATTTAACTATATATGTTAAATTAATTAATTTTGGTTTGGTTTTGAGTTAGGGTTGGGGTTAGTATTAGGGCTAGGGTTAAGAATAGAGTTAGTGTTGGGAATAGAGTTGTGATTAGGTTATGATTTAGGGTTACAATTATGATTATGGTTAGGGTTATGGTTAGGGCTAAATTTAGGGTTAGAGTTAGGGTTATGAGAAATAGGCTTAGAGTTAGGATTAGGGTTTTGAGAAATAATATTAGTTAGGTTTAGGGTTAGGGTTAGGATTATGGTTAGAGTTAGAGTTAGGGTTAGGTTCTAAGGGTTGTGATTATGGTATTTGGTTAGCGTTAGGGTTAGGTTAGGGTTACAATTAGGGTATATGGTATAGGGTTAGGTTTAGAGTTACAATTATGGTTGGGATTAGGGTTAAGGTTTAGGTTTATAGTTAAATATTTGGTTAGGGTTAGGGTTAGAGATATGGTTAGAGTTAGGGAACTAGGGTTAGAGTTTATGTAAGGGAATAATAGACAATGGTTAGAAAGCATAATAAAAGAAATTAGGGTTAGTAAACACTAAAAAATCAAGAAAGATCAATTACACCCATACTCGATGAAATTAGAATCCAATGCTTGAAATATAACAAAACTAAATCAATTAATTCAATTCAAAAGAGATACAAGACAATGCAAACCTATAATCCCATTATGGAATTATGCCAATTTAGGATGTGGATTTCTCAAAGAGTGCATAACTCATGTTGCAAAAGCTTTTGATGATGATCTTGACTCAAATTATGATGTTCAAATAATAAAAAATGCTCTCAAAAAGGTCATGAATTCCTTATGAGAATTATGAATAATTTTTGAGAAGGTGAAGGCTTATTTTATAAAAATGCAGATATTCGATCAACGGTGGAGATTGGAGATGATGATCAATGGTCTAGATTAGAAGATTAAGGAAATCAAGGGTGGCGGATTAATGGGAGCTTTAGTTAACTCAAAATATCCCCTTAATTCAAGGAAATTAGTTTGAGATATTTTAGGAGGGAAGATATTTTTAAAAATGAATATTCCCTTTTAAAAATGGAATATGCTTTGTGCAAGTTGGAAGAAAATTAGTAATTAAATAATTAAAGAAATTATTTAATTGTGAGGTAAGAGAAAATTAAGAAATAATTAAATAATTAAAGATTATTTAATCATGTGTGAGAGGGAAAATTAATATTTAATTAAATAATTGGAATATTATTTAATCAAGGTGGGAAGATAGAAATTGAATTTAATTAAATAATTCAAGATTATTTAATAAAGGTGAGAAGAGGGAAATTTGATGAATTAATCAAATAATATCAATTATTCAATTAATAGAGAAAAAATGGGAATTTAATAAAATAATTAGGAATTATTTAATCAAAATTGAAGAATTAGGAGATAATGAGGAAAATAACGTTAATTAAGTGAATATGAGTGCGTAATGTGCTTAGACAATTTTAGGTGTCTACAAGGGTTATGAGAAATACAAATAGGGTTAGTGTTATGATTATGATTATGATTAGGGTTAGGGTTAGGATTTTGGTTTAGGGTTTAGGGTTTAGGTTAGGGTTAAATAAGGTTTAGGAATAGGGTTAGGGTTGAAAAAATAGTTAGGGTTAGTGTTTAATTAGTTTAAAAAGGGAAATGGTTAGGAATCCGTTTAATGTTTGTCTAAGGTTAGGGTTGTACAAAAATGCTTCGAGTAGGGTTAAAAAATGGTTAGGGTTAGGGTTAGGGTTAGGGTTAGGGTTAGGGATAAGGTTATGATTATGATAACAGTTAGGGTTAGGGTTGGGGTTAAGGTTAGGGTGAGGGTTATCGTTAGGGATAAGGTTATGATTATGGTAGTGGTTAGGGTTGGGTTAGAATTCAAATTAGGGTTAGGGTTAGAGTTAGGTTTAGGTTTAGGGTTGTTAGAAATATGGATAGGTTTACGGTTACATTTTTGGATTAGGGTTAGGGTTAGGTTTAGAATTATATTTTAGGGTATACTATTCAAGTAAGGGTTAGGGATATGTTTATGGTTAGGGTTAAGGTTAAGATCAGTGTGCAAGTTAAGCTGATGATTAGGGTTGATATTAGGGTTAGGTTAGGGATAGGATGTTAGGTTTTAGGGAAAGCTTTAAATTTAAGATTATGTAATAGCTGGTTGTTTTCACACAAGAATGAATTATAGTTGGTTCTTCTCTCTCGTCCATTGTAGTAGTATTCTTGCTTGCGCAAAAACAACCAACTAGAACTTATTTGAAAAAATAGAATACACCATTTATTTTAAAATTTAAATTTAAAAACATATATAAAATTATATATGAAGGAATTTAAATGTGAATATACCAAATCATGAAGACATAATTGTTTAAATGATATAAAATAAAATAATATTATTATAAACATTTTTAATGCCAAGATATTGGACTTTAGCAAATGAATAGTCGATGGAAAGATGGTTTGTTGAACTTCATAGTGGTGCAAGTTTTTTTTTATTGCTTTTGCCATTTTTTACCAATTTTACCAGCTTGAAGGTACACTTGCATTTATTACTTGCAACTGGCATAAATTTTGCATATGAAGTCAAAATTTGACAATTTTTTTTTCGAAATTGCTCAAAAAATCACAAGGAATCTGTTTGTAACCTTTGTTTTCTGATTTGACAAACCATTTTTCTAAAAATTATCATGTGTTATAAATTCTCGATTTGAGCTTATCACTTGTATAAATTGCAAAATTTCTTTATTATAATTTTTTGGGGGTTACAAATATAGTTTTAATATATTTGGGGGGGGTGAAAGGAACAATTTAAATGCCCATTTATCTTCTTTCTCTTGGTGTTCTTTTGTCCAACATGGCACATCTAAGAGAAATTGAGCTACTCACTCCACACAACTATCATGCATGGAAGTTAAAAATGACCCGATTGCTACAATCTAAAGGTTTATGGCAAATGTTAGATGCATAACAACCTGAATTCACAAGGGAATTTAAAAAAATACTCATAGATGTAAGATGGATGAAGCAAAAGGACTCATAGGCTTACATGTATTCGATAATTTATTGTTTCATATTATGAAGTGTAAAAAACCTAAAGATGTTTGGACAAACTTGCAAAATTGTATGGTTAATTCAATCAGTTTAGAATCTTACAATGTGAAGTAGATCTAACATCACTCCCTCTAGATGCATTTCCTACTATTCAAGATTTCCTTGCACAATTCAAAATGATTTTGTCACAATTGAAAGGATGTGGGCATGATAAATATGAGGAAGCATGTATCTTCTTGAATCTGTCTAAGTTAAGAGTTCCTTATCAAGTGTTTTCTTCTACTTTCTATTCTACTATGGATGCCATGGGGAAAGATTATAAGATTCCTACTTTTGATTTATTTTTTGAGTGTCTTACTAGGAAGTAGGGAAAATTGATTAAGATGGATGCACTTCCTAGTTCTAATAACCAAGCTTGTATAGCTCAATCTTCCAAAGGTAAAGGAAAGAATAAGAAGAAGCCTAAGAAAAAATTGCCTTTATGTAGTGAGTCTCCCTCCAAACCACAACAAAATAATAATCAGAAGTCCACTCCACCTCCTTCTTCTTCCAACTCTAGAGATTCTTCTTCCAAGTCTAAGAAAAAGAAAGGAGAACCTTGTTCTTTTTATGGAAAAACTAGGGATGATGGGTCTCATTATTTCAAGATACTAGAGGCCTTGGAGGAAGCTACAAGAAGACATAATATTTTAGTGCCCAAGTCTTCTTCCATGGGCAAAGGGAAAACTCTTTCAGCATGTTCCTTGCATACATCTACTGATAATTATATTCTTGATTTAGGTGCTTCACATCACATGACCAATTCATGTGATCTTCTTGATTGGATTGCTTGTACTTCTACTTCTTAGATTGCAATTTGGAACTCTTCACAGATTCCAATTTTAGGGATAGGCTCCATTCAAATACTAGATGGTTGCATTGAGGATGTTCTTCTTGTTCCTAAAATTTTAGTGAATCTGGTTTCCATATATCAAATTTGTCATTCTGGAGATGGAAAGTCAGTTGATTTTACTCCACATAATATGACTATTTGACATTACAGGATCTTGAGAAGGTTATTGTTGTAGGGATAGTTGATCATGAGAACCATTTATTCCATTTTGATGGATTTGAGTCTTCATCTAGTTCTTCCTTTATTGCTCATGTTTATTTAGTGAGAAAACTTTGACATGAAAGGTTTTGGCACTTGAACTATAAATATCTTTGATAGATGCACATACATAAGTTAGTGGTTGGTCTTTGTAAGATCTCTTGCACTAATGATGCTTATTGAGGTTGTGCTCTTGGAAAACAACATCAAGATCCTTATCCTAAGGGTCAATCCACACGTCCACCACACCCCTTGAGTTGGTTCATAGTGATCTCATGTCATTTCCAACTCCTTTTTCAGGGGCTAAGTATGTGCTCACTCTTATTGATGTTTTTTCACAACACATATGGGTCTATTTTCACAACACATATGGGTCTATTTTTGAAGTAAAAGAGTGAGGCTCTCACCACCTTCAAGACCTTCAAAGAATTTTTGGATAAGCAGTTAGGTTTTCTCTTTGACAAATGGGTATGTGTAGGATCATCATGGAAAAAATAAGCCCTTAAGTGGCAAAAATTTCAGAAAAATCAGAGTTAGGCAACTTGACGTAAAAATTTGAATAAGTTATCTATATTATTTCAAAAATATCTAAGAATAGAATTTGTAGTAAATTGAATGTAGTTTCTAAACTACTAGGTTTATTTTTTAAAAAAAATCTATTTGGTGAAATTTTGAAATTTCAATGCAATAGTACTTAAATTTCAGGGAAAAAATAAGAAGTAGGTGTCTGTCTGACCACCCTAACCACAATAAAATGATAATTATTTTTTATAAGATTTTATATATAAGTAGAGGACTCATGTCTTGATGTGATGCATATTTTTTTGTAATTTTTTTCCAAGTAAATAATTAATTATTAATTTTTTATTAATTTTTTAAAAAAATATAAAAAACTCGTATGTCTAACCACTTAACTTGGTCAAAACTTCATGAAATTAATTTTACTTATAATTAGAGGACTCATGTCCTGATGTGATGCATATTTTTTTGTAATTTTTTTCCAAGTAAATAATTAATTATGAATTTTTTATTACAACTTTTAAAAATATAAAAACTCGTATGTCTAACCACCTTAACTTGGTCAAAACTTCATGAAATTCATTTTATTTTTAATCCTATAGTATCGAAGCATAAAATGTGACACATATTTCATATTCAAAAAATGTGATCTGGATTTAGAAAGCTATAGATGTTTTTCAATCAGCCTATCAATCAGGACTTTAGTTGTAATTCAAATAGAAAATGAATAAAAATTATTTATTAAATTCAAAGTAAAAGCATAATTTATATTGGTGGAAAGCTAGGAATCTCCTTTAAAATCCCTTTTTGTTTCATCAATTTTGGGTAAAAAAAAGTCGTCAGCCACATACCCTACACATACCCATCATATTGCCACTTTTTGGCCCATCATGGTCCTGCACATACTTAGATACACGAAAATAATGTGGAGAGTGTGTTAATCAAACATTTCAAGATTTTTGCATTGAGCAAGGTATTCTTCATCAACACATGGTTCCTTACACTCCTCAACAAAATGGTGTGGACGAGAGAAAGAACATGTTTTTGTAGGAGATGGCTAATTGTATGATTTAGTATTGGTCCATGGCTCCAAATTTTTGGGCTAAAGTTGTCAATTGTGCCAACTATATTCAAAACCGTATACCTCACAAGGTAGTGCAAAATATGACTTTTGAGGAGGCTTGGTCCCATAACAAGCCAAACATATCATTCTTTAGAGTATTCAATAGTGAGGCTTGGGCATTCATTTTGGATGGTTAGTGCAAAGAAATGGAGAAGAAGATTTAATGATTCATTTTTTTGGCTATTATGAAGATGTGAAGACATACAAATTGTTTGATCATGACACATGAGAGGTTCATTTTTGTCGTGATGTTCAATTTGTTAAGTCCTTCACATAGATGGATCCTCCTTCAACTTCTTCATCACTACCTACTCAATATTTTTCAATTGAGGATGTTCTTGACCCACCTCCTCTAGATCCACCCACTAGGCCATGATGGGATCATACTACTCTTGAGGAGATTGGTCCTCTTTTTGGTGATCCCATATAAACTCATCACACTCATTCTCAAACTTTAAGACTCATTCTTTTGAGTCATGTTGTTTTTGACAATCCTTAAAGGTGTTGAACACCCAAAATACTGAGAGGGGGATGAATCAATATTCTCTTAAACCATTCAAACATTAAACATCCAATTACTAGAGCGTATTCAATTGCAATAAAGAAAGAAAGCATGAAACATCAACACCACCACATAACACATGAATACATATTTTTTACATAGAAAACCCAAAATGAGAAAAACCACAGTGAGGATTCTCACAATATATTATAACTAGTTATAGTATATTTATAGAAGTGCTCACTACAGGTGAACTCACTATCCAAGTGGACTCACTACCCATAGAGAAAAATATAGAAGAGAGATTGTGGCTTACAACCTATTTTGAACTATTACAATTGCATCTCTCATATGCATGAAATATAGTTCCAATGAAGCTCAATAAACTGACTTTACACACTTCATCTATTTATGATCTAACACTCTGGTTTCCTCTACATTCACATCACTTTAATCTTCTACTCAATATTCACAACTTAAATTCACACTGCTTTGATAATATTTGCATGTAGGACATTTGCAACACACATCACTCACCTCAAAGCACCAAAAAAGATCTAACATATATATTTTCTTCTAGCATAACATTAATTAGGTCAGCTTAATTCAATGTAACACCCAAAATATAACTTCTAGACTTCTAAAATTTTCACACACCTCGCACCAAAATAAAAAAACTCAAAAAAAATTGAAATAGGTCGACATGGACCTATAATAGATCCCACATAAGATTGCAACATTTATTTAACCTTCACAAGCTTATTAGGTCAACACTATAGAAGACCTAATACCAAAATTCTTCAACTGCATATCCACATTCGAACACGTGGACCTCAAAACTCAATGCCAACTAGAATTCATACACTATTTCCATCCATCAACTTATCCTCAAAAGTTCAAAGCTAAAAACTTATCCGTAGAGAAGTGTGGACTCTCCCACTCAAATTCACTGTATAGAAAATAACTGTAAATTCCCAAACCAAAATTTTGTTACTTGGATCTCTTAAAAAAAAAGCCAAAACATGATGAAATTATGGAATCAAATACTTCTATCAACTAAAAAAATAATGTTATAAGCACATAGTGAAAACTTCAATTATGGACTAGTGAAAACCAAAAACGAATACTCTGTCACACTGAATTAGCAAAATTTACACTTAATCAATTTCTAACACAATTGACTTCTTCAGATGAAACCATCTTATAAAAATGTATACCATAATCATTTCAAGATGTGTTAGAACCAACCAAAATGATCTACACCAAATTCTTCATATCAAGATGCAATGTTGACATCAATGACAACACTGCAACACATAGAAATATACCTTGTGTGCATCCCTCATGCTCATGTTACCAATAAGAACATCAATGAAATTCTTCCAACAATATCCCCCTTTGTCATTGATGGAAACATGCCAAAAATTCTCTAAAACATTCTCCAAACCATTCTCCCCCTTTAACATCAAGGGAAAAGGGTGCATATACCAATTGTTCTGACATTCACTGGATAAATATATGCATATATACAAACTTGAAAGATAGAATTGAATCACCCCGAGTCATATACCAGAGTGAAAATCCAAAGATCTATATTGGAAAATGCTCTCTATGCTTTGCATATTTACAAAGAATCTAAAAACTTAAAAATTGAAATGCATAAAAGATAAGAAATATGTCAATCGAAGGGGGTTAACGCTTGCAACTTCTGTAGATGGGTCTATCATGCTTTCTTTTCATCTTCCCATGTCTTTAATGTTGGCCCAAGAAATCTACACTACGTTTCAAGCTCCATTAATATATCTTCTCCTTCTTTTGGAGTGCCAGGTATTAGATTCATTTGTGTAGCCTTATTGGCACTCAGAAGGGCACTTGATATAGGTATAAATTTTTCGTTCACCAAGTCCCTTATCTCTCTAAATTGTAAGCCTTTGTGCTTACAACTCTAAAAATTTATTATGGATATCTTAAATAGTGTTCCTTGTATTTCTAGTCATTTTCAATGCTAGATCATATGCACTAGAGGCTTTATTGATCTGGGAATCAATAGAGTCTATCTCACTTTTTACGCTTTGTGTGACACTAGACCACTTCATGCAAAATTAGAAATAGGCCCTCACCTCATCTACACAAATTTGTGAATTCTTCACCATTTCTGAGAACATTTTATGTTTAAGTGCACACTTCTTTGTGATTTCTATCATCTTCTTACCATTTAATCTCTTTTCTACCTCTTTTTCTACTTCACCCTTCAGTCTAGATGCATATTCTTTAAAGGAATCAATTAAATTTTTTAAGTTTTCCATATTGGAGAGATATGTATCAATTATTGCTCTAGGTATGACCTCTTATAATGCCTTGACTGCTTCCTCTATTAATTATCCACTCTTTTGGTGAGTCTCTATGATCTCCTTTCGGGCAGATACATGAAATACATCTCCCAATTGTAGCTTGTGAAGGGGAGAGATCTTGCCCAGATGTACATTGCCTTATTGCATCGGTAGTTTTAGCAATTGAGATGAAACAACAGGTTGAAAATTTTGTTGTATTCCTAGTAGATTCTTCAAGGAATCTCTGGAGGAGCCAAAGGATTCACCAAAAGGCTTTTTCATTTCCACAACCTTTCCCTTTGAGTCCTTTTCTTTAGCATTTCCAGAGTTTTTAGGTTTTTCTTCTTCTATTTGTACATCTCCAGATGCACCCTCATCATCATCCTTATTTGTATTATCTTTCTCTATAGGGCTCTTCATGTTGAATGAAGGAGGAGTATCTTCCTTTGCAATGTATTCTCTGATCATTGCTTCCTCAACATTCCTTTCTATAATGTCTTCCACTTTTGGAGGTGTTTTATCCTCTATAGCATCATCATTTGAATCATGCTCATGTTGAGCATCATCTATCTACATATCTCCTTCAATATTTTTTTCTAGAGTAGGGGTCTCCACATTCACCTCTTTTTTATTTTCTGGTATCATTCCCAGCTTATGTGTTATCTCTTATGCATTTTCAATGCTTTCCTTTCTAAGTCTTTGCAGACCAGTTTGATCTTTACCCGTAAGGTTTGTCACCCTTTGCTTAGTCCTAAGTTCCTTAATAAATATCATGGCTAAAGTGGCTTTGTTTTCTTCAAAGAGAGGAGAACTAATCCTCTCCAATGCTTCTTCTCTTAGCCTTGCTTCTTCTTCTACTTCTTTCCTTCTTTCAATCAAAACATTCCATAAATATTTAGGTATTTGTTTCTTAATATTTCTCATGTCAACCTCAAGGATAACAATATACTTGATAATTTCCTCAACAATGGTGGCCTTATCCACCTCATCTACTTCTTTTTGCAAGGCTACAGTCTCTCCTAACATCTCATTTTGCAAAATGTTGTTGAATAATGCTTGAAATTTTATAGGAGAGTGAGGCCTTATCAGTTCTAATTGTTTTTGTTCTTTGCTCTCATCCAGAGTCTTCTTTGTTTCTACACTCTTCTTCTTTTCCAGATAAGCCTTCTTGGTGGCTTCTTTCTTCTTTTCCCTCATGTGAATAACAAATTTCTTCTTTTCTTCCTCTACCTCCTCTTCACTATCTGTATCAATAATGTTAAATATTCTTCTTTTAGCATTGGCTTCACCTTGTGAAGAATCACTTCTCTTGCAGACCAACTATGGTCCTTCTTCCTACATTTCTTCTTCTTCTTCTTTTGCTACATTGACACTTGCAATCTTTTCTCTTACTGCCTTTTGCTTTTGTCTCTTCTTTGTAGGGGCAATGGGTGGTGCTATTAGAGTAGCCTTCTTCTTCTTTATCCTTTTGTTTTCCTTTTCTCTCCAATAGGCTACCTAGTCTCAGAGGACTTCTGAATAAGAGTAGTAGCTATCCCACCAGATCTTCTTGTGCTTCTAGATCCTCCCGCACAGCTAGATTCTCCCTTAGCCTTTGCCCTTGCATGCTGCATTTGTTCCTTAGAGATGCCCATTTCCTCTACAATCTCTTCAACCATTGTTCAAACCTTCTTCTTTATTACTAGTTTCTTATGTTTCATGTGCACCTCCGTGGACTTCTCTTCATAAGTGCCATATCTTTCTTTCGTTGTATCCTTTGCACTTTTCATCAAGATTTTAGCTAAACCAATTATCTCTTGTTCTTTAACCTCATATTCCAATGTAGGGATCCACATAGTCCTTGGTTCAACTGCCTCCATGATGGATTCATTAGTACTAACCAAAAATATGATGTCATTCTTATATTTCTCAACCATTTACCTTGGAAATCTCTCTCTCTCATGCATTCTTTTATGAAAAATTGCAAAGAAGGCAACAAGTGCCTCATCTTATGCATTTCCATCACTAAAAATGCTCATGAAATCTCTAATTTGGTGAGCAATTGGTCTTCCTTATAACCATGTAATTTCTCTTTCTTAAATTAAACGACTCCTATTCCATGCCTCCAATAATGGTTCGAAGTCACGACTCTCACAAGATTCATAGCCTTTGTCGCTGATCCCTCTGTTTTTCTAACCAATGTTGTGGAGTTTGGAAGTTTTATAACCACCCGACTATCCGATCCATATCTTTTCTCAACCTTGCCCAAGGGTATTCTAAGTGATCGATATGTCAAAAGTTTTTGAAACCTCAAAAGTCCTGACATGTGGTTCATTGGTTCTATCTTTTCACAACCCCACGACTCTAGAGTAGATTTCTCAGTTTTTGAAATGCTGCCAACCTATTTAATTGTTTGTACAACATATTGAATGAGAATGCATTTTTAGGTGTTTCGAAATACAAACTTGATCTTAAGGCTCTTTCCTCAAGGCATAAAATCCATGAGGCATTAATTAGCCTCTTAAATGACAAGTGTAACGAAGGTGGTGGCATGCTATCAGCAAGTTAAAAGACATCATTATCTACTGGTGTAATTAAATAAGTTGTTTATAGAGAAAGGTGGCAGTATTTTGTAAGCTTAGTTTCTCCATCAACTTAGGTGTTTCAAAAATGGGGCTTCCTACAACTAGTGACACCTAGAATGGAGAGCCTATACCCATCATGCAACCTGGCTTAGATTGGCCTAAAGAGGAACATGTTGATATTATCTCTCAATTGTGTGACCAACTGCGCCCAATATCGCAAGGTAATCTTCCTTCTAGAGGAGGAAGAAGAACACGGTGAGCTACACAACCTCTTGATGGAAATGCTTCTAGTGGTGGAGAATGCTCCTCTACTAGAAGGAATTTGATTTTCTCCTATTTTGCATGGAATCTTTTGTAGTTGATGATGGCAATCGTGAATTTTGTGTAAAGAAATCGTTTCCATTTCAAAACCTTTTCTTGATACTGGTCGCTCTCAAAGACCATTATTTTTGGAAACAAACAATTATCTTTTTGTATATATATATTGGTCTAAATGAATCAAAAGGGGGAAGATAGAAGAATTAGGAAAGGGGAGGGAAAAGAAAAGAGCTTGCTCTCCGCACAATTTTTGTACTGGGATATTGAGTCTGTGAACTCATTTATGATACCGAGGGAAATAAAGAGGATGTTTTTAATCTTTGAATTCATTAATGTTTTATTTTGATTACAAATGATCTTTGAATCTTTGTAATTGTTCCTCAATGTCTATTCCACTATCCGAAAATTGTGTGTGTAATTATTTCTGAAATTTTGAATTTAGAATAATTTATCTATTGAAAATGGTCTTGTGTTCTTTCCTTTCTGGGATATCATTCATAATTGTGAGATAGATAAAATTTGTGTTATTTGTTCACAGTTACTGCATTTTAAATCAAGTTTTTGCATCTACTTTCATGGTTATGGGTAGGTGTTAGTTTTCCTTTTCTAATTTCTAGTGAAAAGCACAGTGTTAGGGTTAGAAGGAAAATATCTAACAATTAAATACAAATTTGATCAATAAAACAGAGGAATTAAAACACACACAGAAAAATTAACACAAAGAATTTAATGTGGTTCACCCAATTTAGGCTACATCCACAAAATTGTAGTCATCCAATGATTTTATTATCCAGTGCAAAACTTATTAAAATCTTGCGAATAATCACCTTCTTTTTCATCCTATTGTAACTCCCATCCTAACCCCTTATAACAAGATTAGAAGCTTCCAAATTAGGGTTTTACAAAGTCAATTATTTTTTCTTTTTCGGTGATTTTTCCTTTTTTTTGGTGATGACGTGAAAAAGTAGGATTTTTTTTCTTTGGGGCTATCGCCCCCAAACCCCATGTGAGGATACATAAAGAGTTTACAATATAGCATGATTAGTCACCACATACCAACACATACCCTGTATTTCCATTCATTGCATATCATAAGAGGGAGTTGTACCTCTAAAATTCAGAGGAAAGTAGTCAATTCAAAGGCAACTTTTCCAACTGTTATTTCTATTTTTTCTTCTTTCTGGGCATCTTGAGTCAATTTCTACATTTATTTTGAAGGAAAAACTAGTTAACTAACAAGGAGTTCTTTTATAAAATAGAACATTAAGCACATAACCAAAGTCCCATACTTAAAATCATGTTTCTTTTCTTTTGTTTTCTTTAAATTCTCCATCAATTGTTTCCTTAGAAACCCACAAAGATCATAGTCCATTCCCTTTTCAACCATCTCATATGCCACATTAATTGCAGTGGAAGACACAAAATTATCTTTGTTAGTGAAATATATATTGTACCCAATCAACATTGTCATATACCTCACAACTAGATTCCTAATTGGATTTACTACTAAAGCCCTCTTGTTGTATGTTGCACTAGTGATTTCCATTACTACTTCATTCTTAACTCATTTCAACACTAGAACAGGTCCGGTGGAGTATAGACATGTAACCTCTCTAATCACCTCTTTTGTTATCATGTTAGGCATGTCGGTCCAAACAAATTTTTCATGGATTCTGCTTAATTCCATTCTAACCCACTTGCTATCAAAACAAAAATTTGGAAACCATTTCCATACATCCAATTTCTTTGTGACTAAGTTTTGATACTCAAACTTTAGGGAAAATTTTATCTCCAATAAATTCCTTCATCCATAGATATGCTAGCTTAGTGTGATTGAATTATTCCATTTTTCCATGAATATAGATTCTGATATCCTCAATCAGAAAAACCCCATATGGAACATGTGAAAAAGCACCTAATGGGTCGTCTTCAATAGATTTTGTAGGATATTTCTTGAACTTACATTGAGGTTTCTCTGTAACTTCAATTACCATTGGTGTAGCCATTTGTAAACTAGATTCAAATTGCTTTCAAACAAGTTTTTCTGAAAACTATAGTAAACAAGATTCGTAAATACCTTTTCCTTCGCTTGTCGAACTAGGGTTTCAATGCACCAAATCACAGATCACCTTGCTAACTCCTTCACTGCTCTGATCCTTCTCAATGTTTGTTATGAATGAGTTTTCCTTAGTGAAATCAATTATAATCCTTTTGATTTGACCTAATTTCACAATGAATTATTCAACCAATAAAGTTGGTAAACCTTTCACTATATGCATAGTCAACTTCTAATGCTCCGCAAAATTCTGCATTGATATATTTTCTTTCACAATATTCACCAATAGATCAAGTATGTCAATCTACATCACACATCTTCGTTTTGCGACATCGACATCTTTTCTTTGGAAGGAGATATAAGATGTTCATTAAAGCTCCCGCTAATCCAAAGCTCTTAACTTGATTTATGGAGGAAACATCTATACTAGATGGTGGTACAGATTCATCCTTGAATTCTATCTCTTCCTTCTTTCTCCAAATATTTTCCATCAATTTCTTTGTTTCTATCACATCCTCTTTTTACTGGTTCATTCCTCTTTACCAAATTATCTTTTCTCATGTTTCTATTTTTGTAAAACTTAGCAATGTGTCTAGGCCTATTGTAGTTGTAACAAGTGATATTGTTATGACCAATATTCCTTACATTTATTCTAGATCTACATTGATTATATTTATGCCAAAATACATAGCATGTATAATAGTAACCATTGAAAGATTGAATCATTCTACCATTGTTACAACCATTCATCATTTGAATTTTGCATTCACTAGCTCTATGATCAAATTTCTCACATCTAAAGCATTGACCAGAGAAATATGGAACATTATGATTCATTTTGCTTCCATATTCCATTTCCTTATGTCCAAATTTATTGTAAGAATGAAAAAAATCCATTAAAAGATGGGTACCTTTTATGCATTTGGTTGTCTAACTAGTGGCCTTCTTCGACTCTAGATCCACTTAATTTTTTTTTCTTATCTTCAATCTTCTTTTTAGTATTTGATGTTTGATCTGACTTTGAAATTTCTCCTATCTCAATCCCTAATCCACCTTTATCTTTAGAGCCTTTCTTATTTGCAATCATTTCATCAAGCTTTGTAGTACTCATCTTGAATTTGTCTTCATAAGTCCTTGCTTTCTCTAGATCTAATCTTAGATTCACAACTTCTTGTTCAAGCCCTATACATTCCTCTTATTTTATTTTCACCATTGAATTCAAACATTCCTCATCTCTTTTCTTTTCTTCAACTTGCATTTTTAGACCAGTGATGGTTTCATTTGCTTGCTTCAATTGCTCACTGACTTCGTTATACCTTTCTCTAAACTTGATTTTCTCTCTCAACTTTCTGATGCATTCATCTGCTTTTACATTTTCTTTCAGATCTTTGTTTTCACTTTAGTTCTTTCTAGGTCTTCAAGGGAAACTTTGGTTTCTCCATCTTTTTCAAGCATACAATTGAAATGACAGAAATAGGGCTTGCCACCTTTTGGGGAGATGGGGCATGGGTTAGGGTTTATGATTTCCCTCAAGTTTCATTCAAGGAAACCTTAGATATCTCAATCGAACGATGAAGTGAGGGAAAGAGATATTCCAATAAGGTATCCTAGGGTATCATTAGAGACTAAAAGGGGGTTCACCACCAAGCTAGGGCTTGGAAAGACAAGTAACATGCAAAACTTAATGATGAAACTTAGTGATGTGCAAGACTTGAATAGATGACCTAGAAATGAATGTAAAACAAAATAGTAAACTAAGAAATCAGAGAGGTGCACCTGGAAACCTATAATAGCTTAGAACAAGGTTTGAAATGTTGAATTTAATGCACACTAGGACACATACGTCAGGCTGGGTGATTTAGTCCCATATTAGGGTTTTGGGTAGGAACAAAAATTTGGCAATGACAAGTTGGGAACTCCTAAAATTTGAAAAAATTAGGAAAAATCACAGTACTGAGACTCATACGCCAGAAGTAGCATATCACTCCTACTCAGCTTTTTCAGAGGATCAAAATCAAAATCTTCTCTTCTTCCTTTGCTCTTCCTTCTCAACTTGATTTCCAAATCTGAACTGCTAAATTCTGCTCTGTAGGTGTCTCTTAGTGGTGTTGTAAACAAGGTGACAACTTTGACAACTTCTTCTAGTCTTTATCTTTAATGTGTCTTCAACCTAGATCTACAAAACACACACTAAATAGAGGGAAAAATGTTGTTTTGTTAGTAGAAAGGGGTTTTCCTTAGTCAAACCTCATTTTGGTAATCAAACCTTGAAATGAAATGAAATATAAAGGATGAATGATGAATGAACAAATATGCAATGTTGCAACTCACCAAGCCCTTGAATAGAATGCTACAAACATGTATGAAATGGATAGCATGAATGCGGATCTTGAATCTTGATTGAATGATATGGATCTTGACTTGAATGCTTGCTTGAATCATAAGAACCTACATCACAAATGTTAGCTAAAAAATAAACATGATGCAAGATGACTTTGACATGATGCTTGATACTTGAATAATGCTCTAAAACACTTGATAATCAGCTCTTGAATGCTCTTGAATTTTCTTGTAGACTCTTGTAGTCACCAATTTTTTATAATCCATGAATTCTTAATTTGCTAGGAGAAAATGAGTGAAATAACCTTGTATTTTTACTTGTTTAAGCCAAATTTCCCGAAATTACAACACTACAAAGCCGACATCAGATCTAGGAGAATAAAATCTTGCCAAGAATTTGAATTTAATTTAGGTCTAAGCTAAGTGGGACTCATAGACTAGTTGTGTTGTATGACTCCCAGTAGGCTAAGCTTGGGACACATTTTTCAAGAAATGCTTAGATTAATGTGAAATCCATATTGGGGCCTTGAAACTTAGGTGGGACCCATATGCCCAAGGTGGTGTATGAATCCAAAATCACTAAATTTGGGCCATATAATCCAAAAACACATGAATTATGATTGGATATTGGTAAATGTCAGGATTAATCTTGGAAAGATGCATTAATTAAGGCTTGTGGATGCAAAATAAGGTCAATTAAGGCATAAAGAAGCCTAATTAATTAATGAAACCTTAGATTAGTGTAAATGTAAAGGTACACTTTACAACACCCTAAATAAGGTACAACTAGGTTCATTTAGTTTACAAGGCCCCAAGACTTAATGTGAATGTGTTAAACACATTACAACACCAAATCAAGGAAACATTATGCTCAATTAAATAAGGAGGGCCCAAACAAGTGTGAAAATGTAGAGGGGTACATTTTTTGTCACTACATTTAGCCCCCACTTTAGTGAGAGGAGGAACTTGCTTCAAACTCACACTAAAGTAGAAAAACTCACATCAAGAGGGGTCCAATTGTACCGATGCGCATGGTATAGGATGACAAAGATCTAAGGAGGTGGCCACACCCCCAAGATCCAAGATCCTACAATAGTTCAACATAGGTGCAAGAGAATATACATAAAAATGATATAAGGAGAAATATCAAGGCACAAGCATACACTACCAAAGACATGAAGAATAAAGAAAACTATAAACAATAAGTGTGGATTAGGCTTCAACCATTTTTCTCGCATGCTATGGACCAGATCTAGGCTATTTGTCCAAGAAACGTTTACAAGTGGAACACGATGTCCACTGTGCAAACCAATGTATGCTCACAAGGGCTAGTGAAATGTGGTATCCACTAGGTGAGCCCCTAATGAGACACATGCACACGTAGCGATATGCACTCACACAAACAAGCAATTGGCTATGGGATAGTCACACCTAAGTTCAAATCCCATACATTAACCATACCAAAGTTATACCTCGTGATAAATTTGATAAGGCACCATAGAAAAATGAACTTCAAGCTTCATGAGGCAAGCAAAGCTTCATATGCTTGACACCCATGAACAAACAAGATGGCTCCATAGGAAAAAAAAGTGTGTTATGAAAGGTGGCCATACAATAGATATTGTAAGTGTAAAATAATATAAGATACATTCAAAGGAGTTTTTCTTAGTTCATGTAAGGTATTAACTTAGGGAACATTATGCCTAATGTCTCCAAGAGAGGACCAACCAAAGAATAGAAGATTCATAACTTAGGGGATGCAGTGTGTCACATCAAAGGACTAAGAGGAATATAATATGCTAAAGAGATTACACTCTTGTGAGACATCACACCCAATGTCACCATAAAGCGAAAGACGCATTGCATGAAGTAAGAATACTACACAATGAAACATAAGTTGCAAAAGAACAATGCCAATGAAAAAGGGAGTTACACCCAAAGTCACACAAGGGATCCATGGATTCGAGGTTAGTATGTCTTTGCTACAATGTTTTTATAGAGCCCAAAACTATCATCATTCCCCAAATACTCATGGATTAGGAAGAATTACACATAAAGAGTGAAAACAAAGAAAAATCCTTTTGGTCAACATGGAAGAGACCTAAACGTTTTGATTCCTTGCGTCATCCCAAAAGGAAAACACAAGACAAAGAAAAGGAAAAGGAAAAGATTTTGGGTCAACATGGAAGAGACGTGAATGTCTCGACACCTTGCATCATCCCTAAAAGGAAAACTCAAGAAAAATGAAAGAGATAAAGGTTTACAATATAAAGAAGAATGTAGGTACATATAGAGGAATGTCACAAAGAGAGAGATACATCAAGCAGAATAGTATAGGGGATCACATTACACATAGGCAATCACACACAAGAACATGCAAAAGAAAATAAAAACAAGACTAGTAAGGCACATGCCAATCAACCTATTAGCAAGTCGTCCACATCCCAATCATGTTCATCATATAAAGAAGGCAGACAACTAGCCAAAGGGAAAATAGCAAGTACCAAACTAGGGATATCACCAAGTTCAACACTCTTCCTAGGAGAATTATCATTTAAGCTCATATAAGAGGAAAACAATGTATTCAATTTGTTATGCACTTCTTAATCAATTTGAGCAACCTCATCATTGTCATCCAAGTTAATCATAATGGGAGGTCAAATGATAATGTACAAAGAAGGTTTTAACTCCTGTTGTGGTTGCGGTATAGGATATTTTTGTTGTGGCAAGGGAGACTCATCATGTATTGCTTCAGTCAAGTTCAGATGTTGATTTTATTTGTTGTTTTCTTCATCTAACCTTCAAGCAAGAGCATGATGTCTATACCTATGCTCTCTAGCATTTAGATATATTTTAGTTCATTTTTCAAGTTGCATTTGTGTAGGAGAGGATCTATCAACCATAGGTTTCTTTTCTTCCCTAAGGGGAGGAACAAAAGGAACCATGGGAGGTTGTTAAACCATTTTCTCTTTAGATTTGTAAACTTGCTTTATCTTGGGAGATGTGGAAGGATTGTTCTCGTTATCTCTTGGTCATTTGTAAGAAGTCATAAGAGGAGTTGTTATAGGTTGTTGTTGGATATGCGACATGTCTTTAGGTTCAATCATAGTTTCATCAAGGATAAGAGGCTCACTCATGGGTTGAGGCATGTTTTTGACGGATAGTTTTGCTATACATTTCGACTTGAATTTCTTGTAGGATTTAAAAAAGAAGTCCTCATGAGGTTTAATAGGATCCATAGGCTCAAGGCAAAATAAATCTAAGGAAAAGTTCCCACAGGAAGATAGAGGATTAAAGCCACTATGATGCATAGTAAAGATTTCATTGTCAAAGGGAAACTTTAAACATTTATGCACAATGGACAAAAGGAATTCCATGGAGCATAGTCATGGATAACCAAGCTTCACAAAAAATTGATCTAATGCTGAGATGATGGAGAATAAGACATCTAATTATTTCAGTCCAACATTTAAAGGAAGGGTGATCGATCCCATTGTAGGGAAAGTGAAACCATTAGGCATCTTTATCCATGATTTTGGTTTATCATATGTTTCTTGAGAGAGTTCATGCACAAGTAGGAATTCCTCAGTGATCACATTCTCTCCATAGATGGGATCAATTAATATCCTATTAGTGGGCTTGTCATAGATTCAACTAGCTATGTAAAGAGGACCATCAGGTGCATGTTTGAGTATATCTTGTGAGGAGAAAGCAATGTCCAAAAGATTTTTGGTTCAGCCCTTACGAGGTTGAATTTCGATCAATCCAACCATATCATCCAAAGGAATTTGTTCGTTAGTATCCATAGGATCTTGTTCAACAATATCCATGTTGTCATCTTCCTATCAACATTCATCACATCATTCTTTTTAGTTTCTTGGACAAATGAAGCATCATGTTTTGGCATAGGGTTGGTAAAGATTTGCAAGTTTTGGTTAGGAGGGGCAATGAACTTATTTCCTTCATAATTAACACCTCCAATTGAAAGTCGACTGGAATCAATGAGGTCTTGCACAAGATGTTTAAGACGCTTACAATGTTTCGTATCATGTCCATTTTTTTAGTGATAATGGCAATAAGAATTTGATCTAAATTTCAGAGGTAAAGGTTTATTAGGATCATGTTCTCTGATGGGAGATAAGATAATCATTTTCTATTCTAAAATTTGTGACATTGTGTTATGAAGGGAATTAGGTAAGGGAGTAAATTGTCTAGCTAGATCCCCAAATGTGAAAGGAGTTTTCTTTTTTATAGTGGCCACCTGGGCATTAACATGTTGAGTTGGTTGAGGGGGGTTTTGTTGGAGGAAACCTTTATTTTGTTTTCTAAAGGATTGGTAATTGTTTTGGTGTGCGGATTTGGACTTCTCAAAATGGCTAGAGGTGGGTTTTGTTTCACAACTACTAAGTTTTGATAATCATGAAGGGTAGTACACAAGTGTAAAAAAGAAGGGAATTTCATCATGCCAAGCTTATATTGCATCTTAGTTTGTAAGTTCTCAATGAACCTTCTTTGAAGCCGAGGATCAAGAATTTGCACATCAATTTGGGAATAAAGCGATTGGTAGCATGAAATGAAGTTAGTAATCTTTTCATCGTCTTTTTGCTTACATCTCATCAAATTAGCCAAGGTCATCTTAAGGGTCATGTGAACTTGGAAATGTTTAATAAAGGCATCAATAGGTTCATTGAATGAACAAATTAAGTTATTCGACAACGAGGAAAACCATTCTAAGGCAATATCTTTCAAGGATCTAGGGAATATTTTTCCTAGAAGTTTGTCCTCAAAGATGAAATCACTACATAGAGCGGTAAAAGAAAAAACATGGTTAATAGGATCTACTTTCCCACCATATTTCTCAAATTAGGGAACTTCTACACCTTGTGGCAATTGTTCTCTCAATATCTCCAAGGATAGGGGATTAGTTTTGATGTATTGCAAAGGTTGACCATTGTTGTTTTGATTTAGGGTTATGAATTGTTATTGAAGGGATTCCATGCTTTGTAAGGTGGAGGGGTATAAGGTGGAGTAGTGTATGTATGTGGAGGAAAAGTGAATTGTAAAATAGTGATGGAGGAGGTTTGAGGAGATATTGTAGTTGAAGGCACAAAGCTAGAGGAATTCCCTGTGGAAATACCTAAGGAAGTGTTCACACTACTAGTGGGTTGAATTGTTATGGTAGGTTGAGTAGTAGTGTATGTAGGGATAGAAACGAGTATCGTAAAGGTAGGGATGGAAGTTCCACCCTGGCTTTCTGTACACCCCAAAGCTTGAGTAGAACTAGGGATGGTAGGGATAGTGTTGTTAACATGAAGCATAGTGGTTGAAGGCATGGTAGTCATGGAAAGTGAAGTATGCATACTAGGATCCATATAGGGTTGATTATCAACACTATCAGGAAGAGAGCCAGAGAACCTAAGATCCACGATGAATGGTGTATCATGGGATGACATGAGTCTCGAACTATGTATCACAATAGTATTGCTAATAGGACACCAAGTCATAAAGCTCATACAAGATTTCACAAACTTAGTGGAAAAACCCAAAATGGAAAGAGGGTAAAGGGAAATGCAAGGACCTAAAATGAAGTGTGTAAATGCAAGTTTCAGATTCTAAACAAGGGAATTTATTGATTACACTATGCAAAAATTTGAAATGGAATGTTCTAGATGCAATTTGAATTCAAGCAATGCACAAAATTAACCGATTTAAGCTAGATGCAATGAATTGAATGAAACAAAAACTCTGTAAACTAGAACAAAAAGTTAACAACAACAAATAGAAGCACCTAGTTTTGTGTAGGAATCTTCACCTATTTGTAGGCTTCGTTGTTTAATGTATGGTATAAAAAAAATCCTTAGGCTTAGTATGAAAAGATGAATTTTTTTTGCTTTCTTTCAGGTACACACATTTCACTCTGATCCTATAGTTTAGACTCAACACCTTGGAGAGGATCTTTGAATTCTTGTGCTCTATGTGGATGATTTGACTATCATAGGGAGTTCCACTTCCATGATTCAAATTCCTCAATGAGTATTGATGGAGTGTTTTGATATGATCGACCTTGGTATTTTGCATTATTTACTTGGTCTTCAAGTTCATCAAACTTCTAAGAGGATCTTTATTTTCCAGTAGAAGTATTCTCTAGACTTTCTCTAAGTATTTGGTATGGCTGATTGCAAGCCTCAACCCACACCTTTTAAATCATGTATTGTACTATCTACCAATTACACTACTACAATTGATCCTACCTTGTATCGACATTTAGTTGGTAGTCTTTTGTACTTGAAACATATTCATCTTGATATTTCCCGTGTGCTTAGAATTGTCTCTCATTTCTTTAAGGACCCTCATTAGAGTCATTAGAAGGAAACGAAATGTATCTTGAGGTACATTTAGGGAACTACACATTTTGGAATTTATTACACATTAGGAGCTTCTTGTATTGTTGGCTACACTAACTCAGATTGGGCCAGTGATTTCAATGATTGAAAGTCTACTTTTGGTTTTATCTTTTGCCCTGGTTCTAGTCCAATTGCATGGTCATGCATGAAGCATACTAGTCTTGATTATCATTGATATTTTGGGATTAAGGTGTCTCAACCTTAGATTCCTAACATGTTTAATTAATGTATTATTGTATTTTTATGTATTATTTAATTTCCTATTTTGTCATGTAATAAATTGGGACCCACTGACTAGGTGGCATCCTAGTTGAAGGTGACTAGATGACACATCATAAGGCATATTTTTGCATGGAGAAAGTTGGCACCCAAGTTGGGTTATGAAAGGTTGTAAGAGAATCAAATATTTTGGTCAGTTATGATAGATTCTATGACAGATCTATGATGGATCTTATGGAAGATTTTATGGAAGATTTATGATAGATTTTATGATAGTTGTAAGGAATATTTCATAGGCTATTATGAGTATATTTTGGGTGCCCAAGCTTGAGGAGAGAATATTGCATGTTATGATGGTTGTAAGAGGTGTAAGGGAATATTGTACAAGTATCCAAATGCATGTCCATGGTGTGGGATATTGTGCCATGTGGATTTGGATGCCCATCCTCTTCTAGATGCTTCTTCTAGCTTGTATCTCTCTATATATTTTATTCCTTGTGCATTGTAGAATGTATAGTTTGTTTGAAAGTAATGAAGTGTTTCTGGATTCACTCCAAATTAGGTGTTTGTTTCGAAACACTTGTTGAAGAAGATTTGTACTTGGAGTTTCATTGTAACCTCTATTTTATTTAATATAGTAGTACTATGATTTTTGAGGGTGGGGTTTTATTTGGTGTTGTTTATTTATGTGTACTTTTTGTTCTATCTCATTCTTTCTATGTGTTTCTCTTTTCTGTAACAGTATAAGGTGTTTATAGATTTTTTTTGTAACTCTCCCCTACTTAGATTAGTGTAGGAAGTTGTTTTCGCTCACTTGACCTCCTTTCACGATAGAGGATGAGTATTGAGGTGTAGTCTTGACTAGTTAGGAGGTTTTGTGGCTTCATTAGTTGATGATTGAGTTTTTCTTTCCTTTTGATTAGCCTACTACTCTTTCGTGTGACAACCAAAGTGTCATTCACATCTCATGCAACCCAATGGAGCATCATCGTACTAATCATATTAAGGTCCACATGCACTTCATCAGACATTTCATCTAGGATGGTGTTCTTAGCTTGGAGTACTTGCCTACGAAGAAACAAGTTGTAAACATCTTCACTAAGCCTTTGGCATCACCTTGTTATCTTTAGTTTGATCGATGCTTGGGGTGAAGGAATTTTTCCTTAGGGGGTCTTCTTGAGTCCTCCTTCCAAGTTTGTTTTCTTTGCAGGTTTTCTCTCTTTTAGTGAGGGATTTTCTCGCACATGGTTTTTCTCCTGTTCTCCATTTGTGAGACTATTTTGTACATGGGTACCTCATCAAGCCTTGATGTTGAGACCCATCTTCTACATATTTTTTTTTTATCTTGCATTGGTTTGTTCCTCCCAAATTTATACTTAAGGGGGGGTGTTGGTGTGAATAAAGTCTTGTACCTAGTTAATTCCTTACTAGGGGAGTTAGGGGACTTATTCACCTATTAAGTTTACTTAGGTCCTAGAATTCTCTGTAGAAGTATTAGTTGACTTTCTAGATCTTATCTTATCCTAGGTTGTCATGACTTAGTTGTCTCATGTGATAGGATTTAGACACTTGACATGATCTTGTCTAATCCTATCATTGATCTTGCCTTTATAAGCAAGGAACCTCTTCCATATTTTATGTCTTTTTCACATATTATGAATCATGTATCATATTGAAATTCTTATTTTGGTGGAATAAAATCTTCTATTGTTGCTTCTCTCTTTTGCATGTGGAGGTTATTTGGTGTTACAAATTGAAGACCTTGGTTGCTCACTTCAACAACCCTAATATAGACGAGTGAAGAGAAAGGGACTGGAAAGGCAAGGACAAAACAAGTAGTAAAAAGAAAGATAATCTAGATTTCCGAAGAAGAGGATGAAGCATAAATTGAAGAAGTACAAATACTTCCATAACAAAAAAAGAAAAAGGAGAAACTATAGAAATACCATAGCAAGAAATCTTGGAACAACAACCACAAACTATTGATGTCACGACCACTAAAAACACAATAATTTACCATGGTATGTTATCAAAATTGCTCAACATGTACAAAGAAGTAGATTTAGAGAAAGAGGAAAGAATAATCTAATGCTTGGTCCAATGTACATCAAGAAATTTAATAAGAGTTTGGAGGAAGCCATTGAAGGCTTCTTGGAATTGATCATTGCCAGAATAAGGGAGAAGAGAGAAAAATCATTGAAATAGGAAGAAAAAATAAGGGAAAAGGTAATACAAGATGTGGGGCTTGATTTGACCTGACAAAAAAAGGAGAAATTGGTACAAGCATAGGAAAAAGAGCCCCAAACAAAGCAGAGGGTAAATACCCTAATGGAGGGAGAGAAAACAAAAATGACCAAGGTGCAGAAAGAAACAAAAAAACTTACCAAGAAGCTCTATGAATCCATCCTATAGGAAGAATGAATAAACAACAAATAATAACTCCTTCAGAAAGTGGCCAACCAAGTGTCAGAGATGATGGGGGACAAGAGGTAAATACTGAAGAGGCCTCCATATCTTCCTCCCTAATACAATCAATAAAGGAATTCTTATCACACAAAAAGCAACTACAACCTGCACCAACACTGCAACTACTCCAATTACCTATAGTGGGTTTCAAAGTGAACCTATCTGAATATTTCCCCACTACAAAAACTTCAACTCAAGGATATGTTTCATGCTAGCAGTAGGGAAGAGATCTTGCAACAACATGTGGAGAGTGTAGAGAAAATACAAGAGGTGAAAAAGGTATTGTAGAATAACATACCACACATATAAAGGGACATTTCCCTTCCCCTGCTACAACAACTCAAACAATCAAGGTGGATGGACTGCAATCAGATTTATAATCACAAAAGGCCAACATAAAATGGGAAGCCCAAAAAGAGAATTTGAAGAAAAATTTGGATGAGGCCACAAAGAAGTGTGTAACAACACTTCTCAATTAGAAGTTCAAATAAAGAATATGGAAGGAAGAATAGTGGAGACTAATGCCATATATCAAATTTGTTTTTAGTGGCCCAACTTTACCAAAAATATTAAGGATCAAATCACTCATTTGGAGGCCCAAATAGTGCAAATTACCTCTACATATGATCCACTAAAGAACATAGATGGTGCGATAAGAATGCAAACAAAAAAATATGTGTACACAACTACAACAAGGTCAAGATCAAAGGGAGAAAATTAAGATGCAAATCAAATAGTTAAAAGAGACAATAAGTATAAAAATAACTCACTTAACATGAATTTTAGGGGAAGCAAATAATGTAATTCAAAAGATAAAGATACTCGATAGTCTTGTAGAGATAGAGGAAACACACATCAAAGTCCTACAACAAGCAAAGAAACAATGGGAAACTACACTCACACAATTGAAGGTGATCTATAAACATATTCTATTGGGGAATTGAACATCATGTATTAAGGATAAGACATCATTTTAAAAAGGGGATGATGTTAGTAGGATCACAATGAAATACCAAATCCTATCACAAGCTACCTGAACCAAAGATTTTTGGATGTGGGAGCTCTCTTACACTTCTAGGGTTTTGCACATAAAAGGAGAGAGGTATCCAAAAGTCTTAATGGATCACTTAAGAATATGCCCTTCAGATTCCAATGCAAAGATGATTGAAATTTGTCTAAGGGGAATGTACTAGATTCAAATAATTGATAAAAGAGATTGTAAGAGAGGGGGACTAGCCATGTTCAAGGCCCCAGGTCACGGAGAGCCAAGAGCGGAAGGCTGAGCCCTAACTTACCTCAACTTAAAGGGGTGTTAGGAAATGTAGGAGGAGAATGATGAGGACTATAAGGTCCTTAAATCATTTTGTAGGTTTGAAACACAGAATGGGGCTAGGCGAGCTAGTTTTTGGGTTTAACACTACACCTGAGGAAGCTCTCTGCCCGAGGATGGAAGCGTAGTTCTAGGATGACAGTGTGGCATGCTGGCGTCTCTCAAGTGTGCTGGAATCCGTACGACCAAAGGACTAAAGAGGTAAGGTCATACACTAGAAAATGGACTAACGACCTAGCTAATTACTTCCAAAGGGCCAAAACAAAGCTATGAAGTGGGCAAGATATGTATGAATATGATAAAGTAAATAAACAAGAGTTGGGATGGCAAGAATAATCTCACAGATGTACTCATTTGCTAGCTAGCTCCAAGTAACATGTCTTCCTACACATAATGAAGAGGAAATTTTTTGGGTGGCTGTATAGGGGCCTACCTTAGTTAGACCCCCGTTTTGGTGTTTCCACCTCCACGGACAACTAAGATAGCGATAATGGAGAAATGTATGATAAAGAAAGAAGTGCAGTAAAGAACACTAAACCATTGCAAACAGTAATATGCTACTCTACCAAATAGTAGAGGAGAGGAGTAGAAAGCATACCACCTCCACCAAGAGCACTCAAGGCTAATGGGGGAGAAAATGAGAGGACTCAAGCCTCTGCTGCAATGGTGTTGTTCCACACTTGCTCCACTAAGTTGATGGAGTGATATTGTTGTTGCTATGGAGTGAAAAGTTTTGCTTGAAGGCTGCTAGAATGCTTGGAGAGTGATCAAGTTGAATGCTTAGAAGATAGATTGAATGCTTAGAGGATGAAATGAAAGGAGTGAATTTGAAGGAAGAAAGAAGAAAACGACCATATTTGGGTTGTTCAGTCGAAGCGGGCGTTACAAGTCAACTTCCAATGAGAAGTGTAACACCTTTGTAGGCTCTAGATGTGGGAATCTACCAGGGATGCAAGCACGTCGCGTGGATTTCTGTGTGTCGCATGGGTGTCTTCGACAGTTAGTCCTATGTCAACACACAAAATGGATGCCAAGTGGAATGAAGGAAATAGGATTATGTGGAATTTATCCTTCGAATTTGGTTTTCTAAAGTGAGGAAGGGAAAAAGGGGAATTCACATAAGGGGTGCAAATTTTCTCCTATACATTTTCCCCCCACTTTAGTGAGCACAAATACTGATGACATAAGGGGTGCAAATTTTCTCCTATACATTTTCCCCCCACTTTAGTGAGCACAAATACTGATGAGTGCTTCAGTAAAGTAGATAAGAGAATTAGTAGAGTTAGAAATGTATACCTAAACCATCGAGGAAGCAGACTGCGATTTGGCAAACTCGAAAGTGAGGGATAAGCAAAGGATTTCATAGCCCTTACAAAACTATGAAGCTAAAGAATGAAAGCACCTTACAGGCCTGCAGACCTGTAAGGAGGTAACTGCCAAGATCTCTCACATGAAAGAAGCCAAGAAAGCACCTTGTAGACCCATAGATCTACAAGGAAGGGTCCTCCAAGATCTCTTGCATGAAGGAAACCCAGAAAAGCACCTTACAAGCCCATAGACTTGCAAGGAGGCATCCCCAAGATCTCTCACATGGAAGAAGCCTAGAAAGTTCCCTATAGACCTACAGATCTGTAGGGAAGGTGTCCTCAAGATCTCTCACATGAAGGAAACCCAAGAAAACACCCTACAGAGTCACAGACCTGCAGGGGAGCCACCCCCAAGATCTCTCACATGGAGGAAGCTCAAAGGAAGTGCCCTATAGGCTTGCAGACCTGTAGGGAGGTATCCCCCAAGATCTCTCACATGGAGGAAACCAAAGGAAGGCATAATCCATAGAGTCAAGAAGTGGATTCACATGCACACTTGTGAAGCAACATGTTTACCTGCAAATAGAACATGTCAGAAATCTTTTTAGCCATATTGGCAAGTAAGTAGACAGTCTCGCAAACCATCAAAAAATTGGAAAACTTTCAAAGGGGTCCCTTGGGAACTTGACGTGAAGAAGGGGTTCACTCAGGGTACGCGTTGTTTGAAAGCAGGAGTCTTCTTTCTTGAATCGATTCATCATCAAGGAATCACCTCATAAAGGCAGAGAATGCCCCCACGCAAGGGGAAGGTTATAGCCGCTCCCACCTTAGGGGAAAATTCTCAAGTTCTTTCAAAAGGATTCCTAACTCTGAATGTTGTTTTTGAAAATGAAAGTTTATAAGGATTTTGAACAAAATATTCGTTGACAACGAATGCATTTTTTGAAAAATCAAAATGTTGAAGAAGAGACGTTGTCACACATGAGAGGGACAACTCAAGCAAAGAAGAGAGAGAGATAAATAAAAAGAGAAAGAGAAGAGACAACATGAACAAAGGGAACATGGGTAGCCTGATATTTTAGGGTCAAAACCGCTCATAAATATATATGTGTGTGTGTGTGTGTATAATAATAGTATATAAAATGAACTGTCATCAACCCCCTACTATATTAGACCATGTGAAGAATGCACGAGAAGAAAAAGTAAAAAATAAAAAAATGGGTAAACATGGAAGGGAAGCCTAAATGCCCCCAATGCTTTGCATCGTCCTCAATTTATCAAAAATCAAGTCACAAACATGGAAGAATGATCATACAAATAGAAGAAGGTTTACGAAACAAAAACTAAGCCTGTATCCAAGCACCAATAGGGGTGACAAGGGTCATCTAGGTACACATAGCACGATCACAGGGGAACACATCACAACACACACACACACATCTAATCTAAAGATAAAGAAGGGGCCTCCCCCTAACACTGATTGACCAATAGGTCATCCACTTCCCACTCTAGATCATCATAGGGGGAAGGAGGATGAGCTTGTAGTGGTGGTATGTTAAGAGGAGAAGCATCCAAACCTCCCGCAACAAGGGCTAATAAAGAGGGCCTCGCAAGGTCCTCTCCACCAAGTTCGTGTGGAGCTAAGGTCATTGATTTCACGAAGATCACTGACAAGGCTAGAACCTCATCCAAAGAGTTAAACATGCACTTAATAGGAGCACCATTGCCTCAATAAATGGAGAAGGTTGTTCCCAAGATTCATAGCTAGGCTCACTAAGTGATTCGAGAGTGGTGATGAATTGAGGAGAAGTCGGGACTAGTTCCGTCACTAGGACAAAACAAGTCATCATGGGACCACCTTTCGAAGAAGGTGGGATCCTCTTGTGTCCTTCGTTGCTAGGAGTACCACTCTCTACCTTTTTTCTTTGTTAGAGGAGGCGAACTCCCCACGAACAAGGCGAGAGGTGTAGAGGAAGAGGAGGAGAGAACCACCGTAGATATGACTAAAGTGTTCGTCATATCTACAATCTTTGGGAATGGTTGGAAATCTAGGAGGGACATAAAAAAAGGTGGCTCCACTAAAGGAGTGATGAACACCTGCACCTTTTTAGGGTTAGGAACCTTCATACTCACAGAGAAATTTGGAAGCGATATAGAGCTGGTTTGAACAAAAGCAAAAGGGAGGAGAGAGGAGGACGTGACAAGAGGCCCTGATACAAGGGTGGTCATCTCCTCTTCCTTCCTCTATAAGGTGGCTTGCTCGGCCATGAGATCCTTTTTCCAGTGCTTATGCTTGCATGCAAGGCAGTTTCTATGAATTTTTGAACCAGAGGCCGGAGGCTACGAAGGAATATAAGGCTCTTACTCAGCCATGAGAGTGTCCACTACAACCATTCCCAGTGGAGGAACAGACTACTGAACGGGAGCAGGAGGAGCAGGTTGAGAAACAACAAGGGGAGTTGGCTCAAGTGCCTCTTCCCACTTACTACTTTGGGAGTAGGAGTGGTAGGAGGCCACAAATCAAATTCCCTTCAAGAACCTCTCTTTCTATTGTATAGATAATACCAGGGCCCGAGAGGCCCATTAGGGAGGTCCGATATACTGATCTTGGGCCTACACCAAGGAGGGATCATTAGAATCAATGGGTAAAAGCTAGGCTTACTCATCCAGTACTCTTCCCAAGAAAAGGGAGTAGATGAGTCAGCCTGGGAGGTCACCTTCTCCTTCCCTTTTTAGGAAGAAGAGGCAGCCGACTGTTGTGCTATAGGAAGAGCCAATTTTGGTTGTCCCTTTCCCCCGATCTTGTGCTTTATGTAGTTCTTGTAAATTAGGTTTGTTCTTGGAGGAAGCAAACCAATTGGGGTGGGCCAAAAGTGGTCTAGCGAGTATCCCCCATGGGATACTAGAGGCTGGTATCCAGTGTCATGCACTACATGCATGACACCCTCATGAGGCAATCCCATTCATGGAAGCTAGCCAAGGTATGCCTAGCTTCATCCTGAATGGATCTGACTTTGAAATGACATAAAAAACTATGTCAATGACCATAGGTCAGACTACGACAGACAAAGTTATCAAGCCATATGGCTTTAGACAAAGACTATCATGTGTCTAGATGGTAGATTTAGTTTCTTCCTATTCTTTTCTATGTAGTGAATTAAGCCACAATTTCTCCTCTGTGATAACATCCACTTGACTCATGGGATCTACTAGGACCCTTGTTACAATGTTTCCATTGAGGTGAGTAGGAATATAGAGAGGAGAGGGCTTGTTTTTCAAGGGCAAGTCCTGTGATGTGAATGTCACATCTAGGGAACTAGGCATAGGTTGTACGGTAGGAGCAATTGTGACCATGTTAACATAGGCCTCAAGCTGAGTGATAGAATTAGTGGGATTCACAATCATTTTAGCAAAATGCGACAGAAATGGGTCCGTGTATATCTACAATTCATTATTCACTTTCACCACTATTTTTTTTGTATTTTTCTTGCTACCATTGAGATGAATAGTACCATCCTCGATGCAATCCTGTATCTCATGGCCCAGGCACATACACCATTTGGTATCATGATTGTTAATTCGATGGTATTGACAGTAGGTACTTCCATCATACCAATTAGGGTAAGGTTCCTTAAGAGGCTTAGGGCTTGGCAAGGTTATGATCTTATCCTTCAACAAAATTTGCAAGATGGAAGAATAAGATTTTGATAACTTTGTGAACTTTTAGTTGTGTTTGAGGTTGTTGTCATTTGCAGCAGCTACTACATTCATGACAACTTTTCCTTTCCTAGAAATAAATACAATGGAATTTCCTTCAGAATGGGAGCACAAGGAGGATCCCCTGAATTGAACCACTGTCTATTGATAATCTTGTAGGGTTGCACACAAATGCACAAAAGAAGGGTATTTCATAAGGGAAAACTTCTCTTGCCAAGGCCTTTGTAAGTTCCCTATGAATACCTTCTGTACGTCAGAATCAGGTAGCAGATATGAGATTTGTGAGAAGAGCACTTGATATTGCGCTAAAAAATTAGTAATCTTTTCATTATCTCCTTGTTTACACTGGACGAGATCTGAAAAGGTCATCTTCGAACCGAAGTTAGCTTGGAATTGTCGTAGAAATTGGTTTACAAGTTGGTCAAATGAAAAAATAGAATTAGTGGGCAAGGAACAATATCATTCAAGTGTTGTGTCCTTGAGAGATCAAGGGAATACTTTTGCCATCAATGCATCATGATGGAGGAATTCTATGCACAAGGCGTTAAAGGCAGACACATGTGTCTGTGGGCCCCCTTTGCTACCATATTTCTCAAATTTAGGAATCTCCATTCCTTGAGGGAAGGGAGTGTTCAAGATTGCAATCAACAATGGGCTATGTCAAAAGAAGGGTTGGAAGATAGGCTAGGTAGAGGCTTGGGAGAGACTCGCTAACTAGCTTTGTATCTTACCCATATTTTGAAGAAGAGTGTTCAGAATAGAGTTATTAGAAGATAAAGGGCCAGAGGAACCTCCTCCAGAACTGCCACTGGAACCACCACTAGAACCACTGGTGTGACTACCACCGAAACCACCCCCAGATCCACCGCCACCAGTAGGGCCTCCGTCAGAGCCACCTCCACTTCTGAAGCCACCACCATGGCCTCCATCGAAACCACTTCCACCAACACCACCCCCACTACCAAAGCCACAACCACTATCAAAGCCTCCACCGCTCATTCTATCGAAACCTCCACCACTAGAGGTGGCAGGAGGGGTGAAGCTAAAACCCAAGGGGATTTTGTTCACTCTGATAGTTTCGGGTCCCTCAGAGGTAGAGGGGATATTGATCGAGGGTACAACATTGGCTATGTACATTGACATAGGGGGCATCGATAGTCTTAGTTGTCTCTCATGGTCTTCGAAGGTGACTCCTCATATAATTTTAGGATTGTTCAGAGGAGCACATGCATCAGCTACACTATTGAGACTAGCCAGGAGCTCTACACCCGTTCGATCTTTTCCAACCATATACTTCAACTCACTAATGACTCAAGTGGCACTAGCCATCTTCGAGTTTCTTTCCAAATGATTTTCTAAGTCACCCAACCTTTTGCTAAGGGCAGAGAGATATTCTAAAGGAATTTGAACAACCTCATACTTGTCCACTGACAATGGTCTAGGAGACACAGGAGGAGTGGGGATGTGGTCAGTCTCGTCAGAGAATCCTATCTCGCCCCTCAAAAATTTCTCTTGCGAGACGAATGGTAGGACTAGAGAAAAGGCCTGTAGAGAAATTTGTAGTGACCTTCATCCTTTCCATCGGAAGGTTTTGTATACTTCTCCTAACAATATACTCAGAGGTCATGGACTGGTTCGTGATGCTCATAAAATTTCACAACACTTAGGAGCACAACAATAGCAAGGTACAAGAGGAAAGTCTCAACACTAGCAGATGAAAGACATTGGTTCACATCAGGTTCACCAAAAATGTAAGAGAGGGGGACCAACCACATTCAAGGCCCCAGGTCACAAAGAGCCAAGAGTAGAAGGGTACCCTAACTTACCTTAGCTTAAAGGGATGTTAGGAAATGCGGGACAAGAATGATGAGGAATAAAAGGTCCCTAAATCATTCTGCAGGCTTGGAACACAAAATGGAGCTAGGTGAGTTGGTTTTCTGGTTTAACACTACACCTCAGGAAACTCTCTGCCCGAGGACAGAAGCGTAGTTCTGGGACACCAACACGATGCGCTGGTGTCTCTCAGGTGCACTGGCGTTCGTACGACCAAAGGACTAAAGAGGCAAGGTAAAACACTAGAAAAATGGACTAATGGCCTAGCTAATTACTTCCAAAGGGCCAAAACAAAGCTATGAAGTAGGCAAGATATGTAGGAATATGATAAAGTAAATAAACAAGAGTTAGGATGGCAAGAAAAATATCATAGAGGTACTTGTTCACCAACTGACTCCAAGTAACATGTCCACCTACTTGTTGGGTGGTTGTATAGGGGCCTGCCTCAGTCAAAGCCCCATTTTGGTGTTTCCACCTCCACAGACAACCAAGATAGTGATAATGAAGAAATGTATGATAAAGAAAGAATTGCAGTAAAGAACACTAAAACACTGCAAACAGTAATGTGCTACTCAACCAAATAGTAGAGGAGAGGAGTAGAAAGCTTACCACCTCCACCAAGAGCACTCAAGGCTAATGGGGGAGAAAATGAGAGGACTCAAGCCTCTACTGCAATGGTGTTGTTCCACACTTGTTCCACTGAGTTGATGGAGTAATATCATTGCTGCTACGGAGTGCAACTTGTGCTACTTGAAGGCTGCTAGAATGCTTGGAGAGTGATCAAGTTAAATGCTTAGAAGATAAACTGAATGCTTAGAGGATGAAATGAAAGGAGTGAATTTGAAGGAAGAATGAAGAAAATGGTCATATTCGGGTCGGCCAGTTGAAGGGGGTGTTACAAGTTGACTTCCAATGAGAATTGTAACGCCTCTATAGGCTAAAGATGCAGTAATATACTAGGGATGTAAGCACAACATGTGGTTGTCTACGTGTCGTGTGGGCATCCCTGATAGTTATTCCTCTGCTGACACACAAAACGGATGCCAAGTGGAATGAAGGCAACAGGCTTATGTGGAATTTAGCCTTTGAATTTGGTTTTCTAAAGTGAGGAAGGGAAAAAAGGAAATTTTCATAAGGGGTGCAAATTTTCTCCTATACAAAGATTAATTACTAATGCAAAACTAATGAAATGCAAGATGTTTGAAAACACACTGTGATATATAAAATGACCTAAAAATGCAAACAAACTGTAACAAAAATTAATGACATTGAAGATGTGCACTTGAAAATTGGAAAGTGATGGAGAGGAGCTTTGGAATCTTGTAAAATTCACTATTGAAGCCAACTAGGACTCATACGCCAAGTTGGGTGACTTAGTCTAGTTTCGGGGAAATTCTGTAAGAACAAGTTTCAGACAACTGGGTACTCAGAACTGCAAAAACCTTTGTTTTGGGCTTGGAAATGGGACTCATATGCCAAGTCGGGAAACTTAGTCCACTTCCAGATTTTGAGAAATTCAAAAGTTGAATTTGTAGCTCCCAGTCTGCACTTCTGCTCCTGACAGGTTTCTAGATCTGAAACTACAAAATCTGACCTGTAAGTGTTCTCCACGCTTCTTTTAGGGCTTTGACAACTTTGAATAACTTTGAATAATTGTTGACAAATTTTCACACCTTACTCTTTGACAAACCTGCACACTAGACCTACAAAACACATGCAAAGAGGGGGAAAAATTGTTAAGGGTTAGTGAATAGGGGTTTGCCTTGGTCACACCCCGGTTTGGTAATTAAACCATTGAAAATGAAATGAAAAAAGAATGATGAATGAACATGCAATGCTACAACTCACCAAACCCTTAAAGTAGAAATTTGAAGACATGCAAATAAAAGCTCCAATGGATGTAGACTTGAGAATGCTTGAAAATGCCTAGAATGCTTAAGTGAATGATTGATAATTGCTTGAATGATTAAGTGAATGAATGGGGGGGAAATGAGAGGAAAAAACCTATATAAATATACACAATTATGCAATATTTCCCAAAAATACCACATCATAGGCCGACCTTAGGTCTTAGAAAACAATAAACCGCCAAAATTTTGAAATAATTTTGATTTTTGAGCCAAAGGGGACTCATTCGCCCCTAGTGGTGAATGTGTCCCACTTAGGCATTTTAAGTGGGTGTCAAAAATAAAGTGTATTAAATGATGTTTATCGGGATTATTTTCAAAAATACACTAAGGCCTGTAAGTGTAAAATGGGGCCAAATAAAGCATAAGAAAGGGGTAAATTATCGATGACAAGCCTAGAAAAGCATGAAAGTTTGTTACAACACTTTAAAATAAGGCTTGGTAAGTGATAAAAAGAGGAACTATTTAGATGAAACATATTAATAAGATCCTAGAAAAGTGTGAAAGTGTGTTAGAACACTTCACAACACTTTTACTAGGTATCATAAAGTTCTTATTAATTCACAAGGGTCCAAGACCTAATGTGAATGTGTTGACCACATTAAAACATTAAATAAAGGAAAAACTAGGCCAACATCCAGAGGAAGGACCCAAATGAGCATGAAAATTTCCAAAGACATTTTTCTAGGCTACATTTACCCCCCACTTTAGTGAGAGGAGGAACTTGCTTCAAACTCATACTAAAGTAGCCAAACATGCACATCAAGAGAGATTCAAATGCACCCATGCTAGCAAGATGAGACAACAACAATCAAGAGGGGTGATCAAGCCCCCGCGATCAAGATCCCATGGAAAACCAAACATTAGCACAAAGGAACACACATGAAAAATGATGTAAAGAGTGAAAGGGAGAAAAGGAAAGAGAGAAGGAAAGATATAATTAGATAAAGCTTTGATCGTTTGTCCATCCCGTTGTGGATAAGATCTAGGCTATTTTTCCAGAAAATGCATACTCACTCTAAGGCAATGGAACTCATGGCTGTCCACCGGGTAAGAAGTTCTAAAAGGTGAGAAACATACACTCATGGCTGGTATGTACTCACACACATGTAGGTGGCTATGGGGAAAGTCATGCCTTAGAATGGGCTTCTTGCTCAACCATACCAAAGTTATACCTCCTGATAACTTTAATAAGGCACCACAAAACAAAAATGACTTTTTGAGCTTCATGAGACAAGCAAAACTTCATATGCTTGGAACTCAAGAACAAACACAATCACACCATAGTGATGCAAGCTACATGTTATGCAAGGTTGCCATATATCAAATGTAAAATGAAACATGCAAAGGATGTTCAAAGGAGTCTTGCTTAGTTCATGCGAGGTCTTTAACTTATGGAACATTGTGTCTAATTTCTCCAAGAGAGGACTAATCAAAGAAAATTCACAACTTAAGGGATGCAGTGCATCGCATTAAGCCACCAAGAGGAATGTAATATGCTAAGATAGATCATGCTCATGAAGGAAATCACACCCAATGTCATCCACAAAGTGACAAAACACATTGTATGAAGTAAGAAGGTTGCACTAAGAACCATGAAAAAGGAAAATACAAAAGAATAATGTCAATGTATGCCCCCACTTTAAAGGAATTCCTACACATTGTACTATGAGAAATTACTTTAAAGTAGCTAATGAAAAATGCAAAGAAGAAGAAAGACATGAGAGCCAACGTGGAAAGCCCTATGCAAAGTCATATGCTTCCAAGTAAGGCTATGCCATGTGAAGGAAAAGAAAAAGAAAAGAAAAGGGTTGCCCCCAAAATAGAAAAACCAAACACATAAGGGATCTATGGATTTGGGGTCAGTATGTTCTTTTCTGCAATGTTTGTTAGAGAGCTTGGAACTATCATCATCCCCCAAAAACATAGAACCGGAAGAGTGACACAAAGAGAGCCAAAACAAAGACAAAGAAAGAAACTTTTGGGTCAACATGTAAGAGACATAGGGTGTCTCGATGCTTTGCATCATCCCCAAAAGGAAAACACAAGCCAAAAAGACAAGTGAAAAAGGTAAAAGAAAAGGACCTTTTGGGTCAACATGAAAGAGACATGGATGTCTCAATGCCTTGTGTCATCCCTAAAAGGAAAACACAAGAAAAAGACAAAAGAAAAGGAAAAGAAAAAGAAAATCCTTTTGAGTCAACATGAAAGAGACATGAATGTCCCAATGCCTTGCATCATCCCCCAAAGGAAACACAAGAAAAAGAAAAAAAGAGAAAAGGGTGAAATCAATGCACGACATAGAGAAGAATGAAGGTACAAATAGAGAAATGTCACAAAGAGGGAGAACATCAAACATAACATAACGGGGATCACATTACGTACATGAAAAATAAAAAGAAAATGCAAAAGACTAGTAAGGAAAATGCGAGTCAACCATCGAGCAAGTCATCCGCCTTCCAATCTTAGTTTGTATAAGCGGAAGGTGAATAACACAACTAAGGGACAAGGACAAATGGATTACTAGGACAAGGCTAACAACTTCTTGCCCCCACTAGGTGCAAGGAAAGAATGAGCCTAGGTAGGTGATGGGAAAGGTCATGTAATAGTGAGAAGGGAATGTTCTACACCTATTACATGACAAGGAGTAGGAGAGTGGTTTATGGAATCACTGGATAGCAATTATCACCATTGAAATGATAATTGCTCAGTATTTCTTTCAATTGACGACACTCATCAACACGATGATATGCACAGTGTGGAACGTTGGCATCTTTAGGATATATCACCAACCTATTCATAGGTGGTAATAGTATGAGTCCTTTGTTTAAAAGTATTTATAATTTACCTTCACATTCAGGTGGTGGATGGAGAGGAAACTTGAGTTTTTGTAGTTCTTGTAAGGCCACTTGCATTCACTAGATTCACCCTTCTCGCGAAGTGAAGGAGGAGGACCCAAAGTGATCCTCTCATCCTTGAAATTGTTACCATTCAAGGGTTGCTCTCAAGGAAGGACATTCAGATCTGGAGGGGAGTCAAAGATCACCATGCCATCATCACGAAGCCTCAGATATTCTTTAGGAGGTTGGCTGTTATGAGGGAGATCTTGTTATCCTAACCCCGTTGTGTTTTCATTTGTTGGAGTTTTCTCTAAGAGTTGATGAATTCCATTTTTAGTTGTTGTGTCACATCCTTGTTTGCACAAGATTATGAAACCTTTTCCATATGTTTCTTCAAGGTTGATTGGAGTGTTTGTTACTTTGTTATCATAAAATGGTTGAGTAGTTTTTTGTTTAGAAGAACTAAGTTCACATTGTGTAGGGGACTTAGGTTCAGCTTTTGTTTTAGGATGTAAATAACCAAACATTTCAAGAGGTGGTACTGTAGGAAGGTCTTGTTGTTTCATGGATGAATAAAATGATGCATTAGCTTCAAGGTTGTCTAGGCAATTGTTTAGGAACTTATTCATGTTGTCATCATCTTCTCCAATGATGTCAACATCACGAGGAGGACATGCATTAGGAGTTGAGTGATCATGAGTGAGTTCAATGTCATTAGGATCAGTTCCAAAGGTACAACTTGGCATGTCAGTTCTAAGGATTTTAATGACATCCAAAGCTTATTAAAACACATATCCATGATGCAATTTTTTAGATTGCACAAGATGAACTAGATGTGGGAAATTGAATGAAATAAGAAATCTAGAAACATAAATAGAAAGGTAACAACATAAAACATAAATGTAGAGAATGAACTAGAAATGACAGAAATTGCAGTGCAAAATGTGCAACTAGACTAAGTCGCCCAAGGTGGTGAATGAGTCCAGGTAGTGATTTTTTGAAAAATTTCAAAAAAAATTAATTGTCTTTTATGCTTTTTATGTTTTCTAATGCATGTATAGTATGAAAATTTAGAGTTTTATTGATTTTTAATGAAATGAAATGCAAAAATGCAAGCTAGATGAGCTATTCACTAATGCAAATTTGAAAACCCTAGAATGCAAATTAAATAATGAAAAATGCAATGCAATGTTGATGTAAGCTATTCCTAGGATGAAAATGCACTCTAAATCAAAAAAATGATGCTCTAAATGTAGGTTTGCCAAAATGAACCAGCAATTTTTGGATGTGGGAGCTTTCTTACACTTCTAGGGTTTTGCACCTAAAAGGAGAGGTATCCAAAAGTATTAATGGCTCACTCAAGAATATTCCCTTGAGATTCCAAAGCAAAGATGATTGAAATCTGTCTAAGGGGAATGTCCTAGATGCAAAGAATTGATAAAAGAGATTAATTACTAATGCAAAACTAATGAAATGCAAGATGTTTGAAAACACGCTATGATATGCACAATGACCTCAAAATGCAAACAAACTGTAACAAAAAATAATGAGACTGAAGATGTGCACCTCGAAGCTAGAAAGTGATGGAGAGGAGCTCTGGAATCTTGTAGAAGTCACTGTTGAATCGTCACTGTTGAATCTAATTGGGACTCATACACCAAGTTGGGTGACTTAGTCCAGTTTTAGGGAAATTTTGCATGAATAAGTTTTAGACAACTGGGTACACAAAACTGCAAAAGCCTCTATTTTGGGCCTAGTAGTGGGACTCGTACACCAAGCTGGGTGACTTAGTCCACTTCTAGATTTCAAGAAATTCAAAAGTGGAATATGTAGCTCCTAGTCTACACTTCTGCTCCTAACAGGTTTCTAGATCTGAAACTATAGAATCTGACTTGTAAGTGTTCTCCAAGCTTCTTTTAGGGCTTTGATAACTTTGAATGAATTTGGACAATTTTTGACAACTTTTAACACCTTGCTCTTTGACAAATCTGCACACTAGACTTGCAAAGCACATGTAAAGAGGGGAAAAAATTGTTGAGGGTTAGTGCATAAGGGTTTTCGTTGGTCAAACCTCAGTTTGGTAATTAAACCCTTAAAAATGAAATGAAAAGAGAATGATGAATGAACAACATGCAATGCTACAACTCACCAAACCCTTGAAGTAGAAATCTGAAGACATGCAAGTAAAACCTCCAATGGATGTAGACTTGAGAATGCTTGAAAATGCCTAAAATGCTTAAGTGAATGATTGATAATTGTTTGAATGATTAAGTGAATGAATGGGGGGGGTGGAATGAGAAGAAAAACCCTATATTTATACACAATTATGCAATATTTCCCAAAAATACCACATCATAGGCCGACCTTAGGTCTTAGAAAACAATAACCAGTCAAAATTTTGAAATAATTTTGATTTTTGAGCCAAAGGGGACTCATTCACCCCTAGTGGTGAATGGGTCCCACTTAGGCATTTTAAGTGGGTGTCAAAAATAAAGTGTATTAAATGATGTTTATCATAATTATTTTCAAAAACACTTAAGGCCTGTAAGTGTAAAATGGGGCAAATAAAGCATAAGAAAGGGGTAAATTATTGATGACAAGCCTAGAAAAGCATGAAATTTTGTTACAACACTTTAAAATAAGGCTTGGTAAGTGATAAAAAGAGGAACTATTTAGGTGAAATATATTAATAAGGTCCTAGGAAAGTGTGAAAGTGTGTTACAACACTTCACAACACTTTTACTAGGCATCATAAAGTTCTTATTAATTCAAAAGGGTCCAAGACCAAATGTGAATGTGTTGACCACATTACAACATTAGATCAAGGCAAAATTAGGCCAACATCTAGAGGAAGGACCCAAACGAGCATGAAAATGTCCAAAGATACATTTTTCTACGCTACACTACCACATAGGACTTGCGAAACTTGAGGCGGACGTAAGAAGCTAAGAAAGAGGTGCTCTATAAGGGCCAAATCTCTGGGTGATCCCACAAAGAGCTGGTTTACAATTTCTGGGAGGAACTGATTTTTGCTAAAATCACATATTTTTAGAAAATATAATGATTTAAGCCTTAAAAGGTTTCATAAAGCAATGTAGAAAGCAGAGACTAAGACCTTCCTTGTAATTGATATAATATAATATATATGGAGATATAAGGATTAATATATATGTGCTATGGGTGAATGAAGGTGATTTTCCCAAATGTTATAAGTGAAATTCATATTGATCTAGTTTTCCCTTCTGCAATTACTATTTTCTCTCATTGCATCCTTCAAGGTATAAAAACCTACATAAGATATATTAGGTTCAAATCTCCAGACTGTAGTTCCTCTTTTTTTCTTTCCAACATGCATTGTACCATCAATTATGAGTTTGGGTAGGGAAGTGATTATTTCACAGTATAGACAAATGTATGAGAATGGTTGCAAATATGAATGTGATAATGAAAGTTTAATGGTGAATGTGTAGGAATATGTAAGAATAGATAGAGAAGGATGGGCATTGAGATATGAACTAAACCTAATACCAGAGTGTCACTTCTTGACGTGTAATTATATATGAGATATTTCATCCACATAAATGCAAAACTAAATAAAAAAATAAATCAATATATAAATTTTACTATTAAAAACTAATATACATACATACATATACATATACACATATACATATACACATATACATATACACATATACATTCATATATGTGTGTATACATATACACATATATTCAAAATTTTCAAAATTCAATCTCAATCATCTACATAATGACTAATCACATACAACCTTTAATATGTAACATGTTGGATCCAAAATAAAAAAAATAAAAAGATCATTTGAAACAATAATCACCATGTGTGTAAGTATTCTTCAAAGTTCACTTAGAAGTAATAATACAGAATTTAATACATGCATACAAATATAATCATCAGTTAACTTTGGCCATAGGGTTAAAAACTTTTGATTTGTGTGTATTAATTTTGGGAATATATATTCTTACATAAAAAAATGCTTAAATCTTTTATTATTTTTATGGATATTAGGAGTTGGACTTTGATACTTAGCATCATCATTGTTTCATTCAAAAATAATCCAGTCTACTAGATTTCTGATTACTATACCTCTTCTTGATGAAGTTCAATTGAAATGAGAGATTGTCAAGATTCTAACCGTTTGTCTATGGATCAATATATTTTAAATATTTAGTTGTGAAAATTTTACCTTTCAAATTCTTGAGCAACATAACCCCTGGACAGCTTCCCTCCTGTCAAAATCTGAATCTTGAGTTGTAAATCTTCCTATATATTCAAGAAAAACAAGAAAGCAATTTCTCCAAGCACCTGGTTATGTAAGAGAACCAAGTTCTATGACCTGACAGAAACTTGATAATTTCTTCATGGACCCATTGGCTCCAATCCAAGCCTTACACAATACTTCAATACTTTTCAATGATGGCAGCTATACTAGGATATTTAAGAAGCGTAGAAAGTAAGCAAATGCCACTGTTTCAAGTGTTCAGATTTCAAGATAGTTAGGCAAGAATACAAAAGTAACTTGATAATATCACTCTGTCAAGACCATTCTCTAGATGGCCCTTTTTGCTTCCAACATTCATTTGGTTGGCCATGTTAGGAAAGAAAGTAATAAACTGGGCCAAACAAGAGCTTTTCAGTGAAGACCCAATTCTTCAGTTGAAAAGTAGTTGTTTTATCTTCCTCTATACTTTGTTGATTGTCCCTGGTGGACCCACTGATCTTTCTTGATTCATGGATTCTCCTGAGAAGAGCTCTGCAAAACTGGTTGTTATTGTGACTGTAGAGCCAATGACCATCATTTTTGAGGGCCTGCAGCACTGGACCTTACATACTGGTAATACCCATGTTTGATGCATACTAAATATTGATCCAAGCGTAAATTATTTTATTTGAAGTCAGGAGATAATTGTTTATTGGAAGTTTTGGTTCCACTTAAACTATTATTATGTTAACTACTGTAGCATACTTTTTTTTTCTTCTGTTCTACAAGGAAATTAGGTACAATCTTACATTATCTCTGTTTAGGTTAGGAGTTTTTAGATTGGTAATCTATCGTTTTCATTGTTTTCTATCAGAATTTCAATTTATTATGTTTCTAATTCTGATTGGCAACTTTTATAAAACCTTTGTTTTCTATCAGAATTTCAATTTATTATGTTTCTAATTCTGATTGGCAACTTTTATAAACCTTTCTTTTGATAAAATCTTATCCAAAAGAATTCTAAGAATAAAATTTGGACCACATTTTTTTTTTCTGATTACTGCTTTTGCTCTCACAGCTTAACAATTTGTTTGTTTTGTTGTTCAAAATTCTTCTCTGTAGTTTTAACAGAGAATTTATTCCACCCACTTCTTTTTTTGAATATATGTAAATTAAAATAAATAAGAAAAAGACTATCCACCTCTAACTATACTACAGTAAAATACTAACTATTCAAACCCTTCGACATCAATATTATTTGTTTTTTTTGTTATTCCAAATTCTTCTCTATCCAAATTTTAACAGCATGAATTTTTCCACCCACTTTTTTTTAATATATATAAATTAAAAACACTTATTCATCAAAAATAAATAAATATCCATACTAACTATTTAAACCCTTCAACATCAATACAATTAATTACAAACCATCAGATGGGCCTGCACACCAACTGTTTACATAGACAGGCAATCTTTTAGTGACAGCAAAGCCATCTCAATTCCAAGCTTTGACACCAAATTCTCACTCCTGAAAAAAAAAATTATATCCGTTGCAATCAATTGTAATGCATCTTAAACGTATTGGGCACAAAAAGACAACTATTGTATTGCTTTTCATGTGATTGTGCCTTTCACGTCATTAAAATTGGTTTTAGTGAAGACTATCACTCTAGTTAAATATCTCGCATGCAAGTTTCTGTTTAGATTTATATGGTGATTTTTGTATTCATCAATTATTCTTATTATTTTTTCTTTTATACATTTGTTTTTACTTCTATTTAATTGTATTTATTTTTATATATGTGTCATTTATCATCATTCGTATTTCGATTTTATAATTTTTAGTTTTGATCATTTTCATGGCATATGTAATTGATCTTTCATAATGTAGATTTTTAATTTATGTGATGAGTTGTTATGTCTTATTTAAAGACATCCATTTGCAAATTAATCAATCATTTAATCATCATTTGAAATCTTATGTATTCAAGAAATCTTTTTTATAGAAACACTTTGTTTGGAGCATTAAAAAGAATCAAAATATTATATTATAATTAGTATATAGATCACTTGCATCCTTGATTATTGTTTATTAATCGTTTCATAATTAGTATCAAGAAGTCAACATTAATGGATTCCCAAGGCCATGTCGAAATTGAGAGAAGTTTGTAAAGTCCAAGCTTCCAAATGGAAGGATTTACAATGGTGTAATGATTGCAAGACTTGATGAGCTTCTCAACATCTATGATCATGTGAATCTAGTAGAATTATTGTCAAAGTGCTTCAATGTCTTAGTAATACCAAAGTTTCTAGTCGTTTCGGTTTAAGCTTTCCATATGAGTCTTTGGCATGACACAACATTTGAAACATAGAGATGTCCAAGATTGTAGACAAGCTTGTCAAATATGCATAACTCACCTAACCTATAATTTTCCTTATAATAGTTCAATGTAGTTATGTGCAAAAGTTAGTATTTTCTTGATAGAGTGACTTCTAGTCAAAGAATTTTCCACTACTCAAGTCTATCACTATATTGAGCATGTGAATGCATTGTTGGTTGAAGTAATCAATTGACTTATTTTTATTTCTATTCTTATGCTTGATAACCATATGGTAACGTTAAAATTATGTCATCCTTGTCATCTAGCTCACATTTTCTAGTTGCTTTAAGTATGCAAGAACTGGAGAAGCTAGTGATCTATATGGATGATTGTCTCCTTTCTTAGAATGAAGTGATTTCATTGCTTGATGACTTGCACAACTATATGCGACTTCTTTTTATAGGTGAAGTAGGAGTAGACCATGTCTTTAAAAGTGTTTGAATGAAAAGTGATTGGGTGTCTATGGTGTGTTTGTACAACATATACTACATAGGAAAATACATTAATTTTGAATTTGTAAGGGGTGTGTAATGTTTGGAATTGGAAGAATAGCTATTGCACAAGAGTTCTAGTTGAGATCCTTGAAACCAAATTATTATGCTATTGTCCATGAGAATGGTGTCTTGATGTGTATGTTCTAGTTGAGTGATTGGGTAATATGTGAGTAACCAAGAAGCTACTACAAAGTTGGAAATTCTAAGAAATTTATACTTTAGTGATACTTTGTGGTGTTGTCCAATCCTAGATTTATTTGATCTTTTAAGGTCTACATTTATACTAGATCAATCAATTATGTTCCTCGGGTAGTGGATTTTCATGGTGCCAAAAGTGTATTTTTTGAGATTAGCTTGCAACTTGTTTTGGAAATGAATCCAATACACAATAGTACTATTCCATATTCTCTAAGTAGAAAAATGATCCTAATGGTCCAACATATTTGGCCTAATTTTCTAATCACATGTAATACCTCAAGTTATTGGCAAGGATAAATTTCAAGGTATGACCCAACTAATACCTCAAGTGATTGTTGAAGAGAAACTTCAAGGTATCACCCAAGTTATACCTCAATTTCTTGGAAATGAAAAATTTCAAGGTATTACCCATGTAATACCTCAAATTGTTGGACTTGAAAAATATCTAGCTCTCACAAAAAAATTCAAGCTATTGCCATAGAACTCAATACCATTAAATTTTTGGCATGAAAAAATGAGTCGCATTGGTGAAAATGATTTTAGAGCCTCAAAGTCCAAGGATATTGCTCAGGAGAGTTAAGTTTTTTTTTAATATTTTTTTAGGTGAACATTGCATAAATGGGAAATAAAATCATGTTAAAAATTATTTTATCTATGCTAGATCATTTAAGATTTTGGATTTGATTCATAGTGATATTTTTAACACTATTGATGTACCTACACTAGGAAAATCCCTATATTATGTTATCATTTATCAACTATTTCTCTAAAAAAAAAAGATGTTCTTTTTACAAAAAAATCAAAGATCTTTAGTAGGTGCAAAGAGTTTAAGACTCTTAGAATGAAGAATCAATATGAGAAGATGATCAAGGTTCTAAGAATAGAAAATGGTAGATAATCTTTCCATATAGGATTTAAGAAGATTTCAAAGGATAGTGGTATAGCTAGATAGAAGGCTAAAAATATACTCATTTTTATAATGGAGTTGAAGAAATGATGAGCATGACACTAATGGAAAACCATAAGAGTATGCTTAGTGGTGCTCAAGATGATAAGATGGTTTGGGTAGAAGCATTTAGAATTATTTTTTGTCTTATCAATAGATCTCTTACACTAGTAAGTCAACAAAACCTCAAGGAGGTTTAGATGCGAGAAAGAAACCCCATCTCTAGCATCTCAAAGTTCTTGGTTGTGATGCATATGTGTATGTGACCAAGAAAAAGAAGTGTAGTCTATATTTCAAAGTAAAGAAGTGTTTTTTTATTAGTTATAGTGATGGGGTTGAAGTATATAATCTTTAGAATTATAAGACTAAGAAATACAATTTATAGTCAAAATTTAATCATTAAAGAGATCAAATCTTCTCTTATTAAACTACCTAGAGGTAAAGAGAAAATACTAGTGCAATTTGAGATCAAGTTTGAGGAGACTAAACTTGAGGATAAACTAGGGTTCATTATGGACCTAATGAGAATGATTATCTCGAGGAGGATTATAAGGAGGAATAAGTAGCTTTTACTCAACCCATGAGGGGGTCCACTAATGAAATGAAAATAAAAAGTAAGAGGTATAAATAACTCGATTTTGTTATATATATTTTTAATTTTTTAGTGATAATGAGCCTAGAACTATGATGAAGGAATTAGAATCAAAGGATGTAAAATCCTAGAAGTTCGTAGATGTGGAAATAACAACCTTATAGAATAACATGACTTGAGGATTCATTAAATTTCTAAAAAGAAGAAAAAATTTGGTTGTAAATGGGTCTTCAAGAAGAAGTTCAATGAGGGAAAGATTAAAAATGCAAGTTATGATTAGTGGGCAAGGATTATTCTCAAGTTGAAGTAATAGATTTTGGTGAGATTTTCACTCATGTTGTAAAGTTAAATTTCATCATATTTCTATTATCCATCATTCTGATGTATGACTTGGAGGTTAATAAAATAGATGCTAAGACAAAATAATTGCATGGAGATTTAGATGAGGATGTAATTTCTTAAATCATTCATGTATAAACTCAACTAAAACCCAACCAATAATCATTTTGAAACCATAAGAACTAAAAAATGATAATGTGAGATACATACACATGCATTGCCATCATATGTGATTTCACATGATACCAACCATGCACAAAGATGGCATGTTGGAAATGTGTAAGGGAAGAGAAATACAACATATGATTAATAGAAATATATCTATGTGGCACACCATATACTATAGAGGTTAACAAGGATTTGAATATGGCACAATTATGATCCACCCTCATGGGAGAGGCACACTTGTGATAACCACTTCTCCAAGATCTAGATATGAAGAGGGTGGAATATTCCTTCTCAATATTTACTTCTTTTTCTCAATAAACTACAATCATAGGGGGTTTCTCCCATTCAATTAAACTAGATAGAAAATATTATAATGTGTTTTGGGTGGATTGCAAAAAAAATTAGGTCCTTACATTTTCTAGGGTAACATATATCTATAAATAGTGTAATTATGTTAACCTATTACATACAACTAGAAAAAAAGACTAGATAAATCCATAAAAGGTAGAATTTTGCATGAACCCATTAGTAGGGGTACAACAAGAACACACATTTCTTTAGAATTTTTTCCTTACTTTCAAGATCTTAGCATCATTTTATGCTTGAGTTTTGAAGGGGTTGAATTCTTCCTCTCTACTTATGTCCATTTGAGATTTGTTTGAGGAAAAAATTGTAGGTTTTGTTTAATTTCTCCTTTTGAGCAATTTTCTTCACCTTTGTGAACAACGATTCCTAAATTCTATTGTAGCAATGGTGATTCCTCAAAAAAATTTGTAGTCTTAAAGATTTCTTTCTCTAGTGAGATTGATGACATCTCAAAAAAATCTCCTACATTAGAAGCCTCATGCTCGACCCTGATAGTTGGTTCATGCAAAGCAAGTGAGGGAGAGGAATTCAATTTCAAAACACCCTCTAAAGGACCTTGGGAAGACACCATTTTAGTTTGCAAGTCATAATTTGTGTTATTCTATTAAGTTTCATGTTAGAATTCAATTGTGAATGTTGTTTCCTTTTGAGAATTATCATAAACTTGGAAACCTTTCTATGAAACATTGATGCGAACATGTCAAAACCTGAATTTTGCATAGTCTGTTAGTCTTTCTAAATCATATTGTGCAAGCTAAAGCAAATACAAGTCCTTTGTTGGTATGTGGCGATTGATCATGCTATCTTGTATAGCCCATGGTATCTTGTACACCCAATCCTTATCTTGGGGCGGTTGGAGTTAGGGCGGAGCGGGGTTAGTGACCCTTGAGAAAATTTTCTTCCTACTTTTTAGTGATCAGAAAAGGGAAAAAATCAATGAAGCGAAAAATCCGATTTTGTAGAACCCAAAAATGGAAGCTTCTAAGCTTGTTAAAAAGGGGGTTAGGATGGGTATTCGTATGATGGCGTGATTATTAGCAAGATTGTAATAGGTTTTACACTGGATAATAAAAGTATTGGATGGCTGCGGTTTGGTGGATGTAGCCCAGATTGGGTGAACCACGTTAAATTATCTGTGTTATGATTTATTCTGTGTGTGTTTTAGTTTCTCATTTATTAATTAAATCTACATTTAATTGTTAGATATCTACCATCTCTAACCCTAACATGAACATCTGGTGTATCACCCCTTTTAGGCTTTAGAGTTTAGTTTTACATTTTTCTACCTCTTTTCCTTGTGAAACAATGGTAGAATAGATTATTTAGGGGAAACACCAAGGGAACCAACCATCTCTAGAGACTCACTCCAATCTATAGGCAATCCATGGCCTTGGAGTGTTTATTACTCTCTCAAGGGTGCTCTCAAGGGTGCATTATGTATTTGATAATAATACCAATGCAAAAATGACAATAGATAAGGTCAATCAACTTAATTTGTATCAACATTGAAAATACCTATGGACATAGATAGTCCACATATGAGTCATGAATGCAACCAATGAGTGGCCAATGCATAAAACTGCATAACTCTCAAGATCCCAAACCAATGCAATAAATAAACTCACCATCACATCAATATCCGTGAAACTGAGATAATAAAAAAGATAACCTACAAGTCTTAAAACTCAAACACTAAATTATTTGTATAATTGATTTACCAAAAAAATCCACAAATGAGTAACCATAGTTTAGGAACCAAAAAAGTATCTATGCGATAAGAACAAACTCCTAACATTGAACCATAGTACCACTTATAATCATAAATCAATCCAATACCATACCCTAATCCTATTAACCACTTGTCAGACCATGTCATACCAATGCTCAAATATACATGAAAACCTATGACACCATAATTATCACCATCATTGTAACTATACAAGTAATTATCACTAAACTAAGAATCTAAGTCTCATATGCATATCAAATTATTTCTTCAAACTTGAAGAAAACTTATGTGCATGTCTCCAACAAAGTCAACACTCTAAAAATACTTATAAGTATGTAGCAGGAGCACTAAATTATATGAAACATATTATACAGTTATATTGGTATGATAAAAATATGCACCCATAATTTTTTACCCATAAATTTGTCTAAAATCTCACACAATCACACCCCAAATTCTAGGCTCCTACAAGCACTCAAACAAGTACAACACTCTCCCTATTTTATAAGTGAAACCCCACCTAATACACTATGTAGTATACTACAAATTATCTCCAATGACTATTCAAAATCCAAAATCATATTTTTTATGCTCAATATATCACATGTTAACTATTTCACAACAATGTTGGCTTCAACAAAAAATTCTAAGATAAACAACAAAATATGATAGTCAAATATAAACCACTACACGGTGATCAAAGAGACCTTTCTATCACCTATAAGAATTAAAAAATGTGATATTGTGGGTGAATTTTGTGCCCTCTAGAAAAACTACTTTAATATGCTTCAAAAATCAACATGGTGACACACAAGCAGCTCTCAGGTGGCTAACCATTGTGTTTTTCTTAGGCCCCCCATTAGCTAGCATTGACTAAGGGCTACCCTCTTGCAACCAAGCCCTCTATCATGAGTGGTCGGTCACCCATTGGACTAGGGCTTGAGCCCTTAAAATTCTATAGATTTTTTAAATTGTGATTATTATTATTATTTTATTTATTTTTAAAATATTCTTTATGAAACTATAAGATCATTGATGACATGTGTAGAAGAATATATTTTTTGGTGACTACAACTACTATAGACATTCAACAACCAACACTTGTATATGTTGTATAAAATATTCCCTGTGAAGATTCTTTTGTGGCCTTAGAAATGGAAAAAAAATTCAATCCCCATTCTTTCATGGCCTTAGATCCATAATTTTTTTGGCCTTTTATACTTAATGGTGAGATTCATTTTTTTCAAGAGGTTTCCAACAAAAACTCACCCCCAAAATCCTCACATAAAAAGCCCTAACAAAAATCTACTTGTCAAATATTCATCAAACCCTTGAATTGCAATAGCTCAAGTTTGTAAATACACCTATCACCTTAAAAAATCCTTAATTATTTGCCTACAAGGCCATGAATTCAACTATGTACAAGAATCTACTCCAAGTCCAATGGTTAACAACTAGGGAGATCTCTTCTCCCACAAATTGACCACCGAGTTGTGATATCAAATAATAAAAATTGTAGTAATATAAACTATTTCCACATAACCCCAAGAAAGAAAATATGCAAAAAAGTACTCAGAATAACCATAATCCAAATATCAAAGGCATACCACAAGATTACATAAGATGTATACTGGTAAAACCCTCATGAGGAAAAATCTTAACCTCTAAAAGCACCTACACTCAATATACTATTCAGCAATGAAAACATTACAATACAATTATCGGCCTTCCATGAGCACTTTTTAAGTATCAAGCTCCTCCAATGCATTCTCCATGTGTCCAAGCATAATGGGTAACCATACAACCACACATCCTATGTCATACTTTAGTTGTGCACTCTAAATGAGAAATCTATACAAATGATAGCCAACACACAAATACATCTATGGTATTAACTAAACCATGTGCCTCAAAACCATAAGAATGCAAAATGATTGACCCCTAAAATTAAATATTTAGCTCAAATATTAAAAATTTATCGTAAATCTCTCACACATAAAATATTAAACCAATGTCCAATACAACTTTACAAGTGGACCAAATAAATACTAGATGTGGCTAAGCACATCTCCAAATATGCACCACAAATAAAAAATTATTTTACATAATTAAATTAATTCTTTATTGTGTAAGGTGTACAACACAATGCCCTTTTCCTAACATCTATATTATAATTTATTTATTTTTTAAAAGACTATTTTGTGTGCTCCCACTATTTGATCCTCTTATTCTCCACCATTTAAAAAAAAAAGTAGTTTAGAAACTAAATTCTTAACATTGTTAATCTTGTTCTTGACACATCTTCAAATTTCGAGTGTGGTATCTTGAATTTCGTGTCAAGATTAATTTTTGCTACTTTCAAAAGAAGAAAAAAAAGTACACTTTTGGCTCTTTTACCACCCCCCATTTTCATGGACTCACCCTATAGAGTTCTAAGATAGGATGTGTAGGATGTTGTTGGAAGACAATCACATGCTCCTAAAGTAGTTCTAGCAAGAAATGTTGAAGATCTCCTTTGACAATATGATCAAATTCTCTCAATATCTTGTAATTTTCTTGTACTATGAATATACTTTTAGAGTGGTATTATTATTTGTTGGATTTTTTCTCAAAAGATTTTCAAAATACATCATATATGTTATATGCTAGTTTTTTCTAAAATTGTTTACATTTTGTTAATTTGAAATACACTTCTAAAAACTTAACCTTTAGTAATCTTGCAAATCCATTAACATACTAATAACAAATCACCATGATAGCCAAACTCTTGAAAATATAAAATTTCCTTATTGCTGTAAAAAACTAGCTTCCAATCACTTTGATTTCATCCTTGTGGAATGAATTATACTACATACCACAAGTGATTACAAATCCATATATAATGTTTTTGATAGTTGAATATGGCCAATCAATGGCCAAATAATACATAGGATTCCATCTAAGGAGGAACCTTGTGTCAAAGGTTAAATCATTGCAAAATACATCTATCAAGAACACTTGTAGAATTTGCTAGCAGATTGTGCTTCATTTAACTATTTTCCCAAATGAAAGGAGATGATTTCTCCCCAGCTTTGGATAGTCCCATTCATAATAATGATATGAAGTAGAGGCACCCAGGCTATATTCACATGTTTTATGTCTGAGGCTATAATTTATTCAACAAAACTTCATGGCATCCCTAACAACCTGCACAAAAGACATAGTAGGATGCATAAAGCTTGAGACATTTAAGAAATTCAGACCAATATACAAAAAACTCTGTACATTTCTTTCTCATCTGGTCTATCCTATCATATTCATACTTCAAATTTTGGTCTGAGAGCTTAAACATTCTCCTAAATTCTGGCTCTAATGCATTAACTATTCCAGGTCTGGTTCATCTACTTTCCATCCCCAGTCACAGATTTTAAAATCTCATGTTTCATCAATGTAAATTGGTTAGACATCTTTTATTGTATCAGGACAAGGGAGTAACCAAGGTTTGGCAGCTGCTGTGTGTTGATAGGAAGCTCAAATTTTCAGTGCATAGCATGTTGCATCTAGGATAGGCTGTGGAGCATTTGAAGAAACTCAGTTTGCATTTTTGAATCTGTAAAATAAGTAAATGTAGGGTCTCGATGACAACAGACTGGGAGAAAGGTGGTGTCTTGAAATTATCTCTTGCTATGATATCTTTCAGTCAAATCTTGCAAGCTCAAAATATTGTTCACTTGAAACTTCACAAACATTGAAATCTTGAAATGACTTTGTGTCATTGGAAGCATGATTGTAATTCATGTAACGAATTGATGTAAGATATTGTAATAGTTGGTATGAGTTTTTCATAATTCATGAAGCATTGTGTATGATTGCTTTTGGTTTTAACTATGTATATTTTTCAATCAATACTTCGAATCACATTCAGTGATCTTTCATGAAAAAGAGAAGAGCGTGATCGAAAACGTCGATTGAAAAATATACACAATTAAAACCAAAACCAATCATACGCAACATGTTATAAATCACCTTGTATGATTAAACCTTTCATATCTTCATTAATTTCTTTGCTTCAATTTTTTCTGTGTTTGAAATCTATGTACATTATGATCAAAATTTTGACTGATTTATTTAATCTTAACTTAGAAATTCGATGTGCCATCACTCTGATATACCAATGATCATAAAATGCAGTGCTTTGAAAAAATCTGAATATGTAAACTTCTATTAGCACATCATGAAAATTGATTATGTGCGTAGTCCATAACAATACATGCCCATATGAGCAGTGGTAACCAAGAGAGTGGGATGAATGACACATTTCGTCTCAAGTACTCGAGATGTTGGAGACTTGGGAAAGCAACAAAGGACATTAACACTCCGAGAAAATCATGAGAAATACAATGGCAAAGGAAAAATAAGTGTTTTTAACTTTTTTAAATACCTAGCATGACTTTAAAAGCATACCACTAAACAAAATTGATAAAGCAAAAAGATTTAATAGGACTAGTTAGAAAGATAGTGACACTTCTTGATATTTTGGTAATTCGATATGTAGAATCATAGTTCATTTAGTAAATAATTGAAAAAAAAGTTTTCATAGATATAAATAATTTTCACTTTTATGTTACTTTGGTATATTAGAAGGTGGAGTATTAATCAAAATATTTGATATCTTAATAAATATAGACATAAAGTGAAAAAAAATCTTGCAATTAATTTTTTATTATTGATAAATGTGGGTTTTTGAGAGGACCCAACTCTTTATACAATGGGGCATGAAAAAAGCACAAAACTTCGACACCAAAAAAAAAGGAAATCAAACTCCACGAGAAATGGAGTTCAACAAACAAAATCAACAACCAAAATTTGTAAACACAGTGGACCACCAACAAACACACAACAACAAAAAGCTTAATAGTAGACAACTCCTTTAGACTACTTATAGCATCTCATTTTTTCTAAGAAAACCTAAATGATCCTCAATAGCTTCATTAACCAAGTCCACAACCATTGGCTCCTTCTACATTTGCTGCATAAGGGCTCTTTTGTTTGGACCACCCATAACAATAGCCATTCTTTTCCTCTTAAGGAAACTCTCATGAATGATGACAATACAAACAATAGAGTTCTTTATAGTTGTCTTGCTAAGGGTGACGACCTTATCCAAGGAATTCATCAATTAATCATGTTCTTCCTCACCCCTCTTCTTTATTTTCTTAAGATCATTAACATTAGAAGATAAGTTGTAGTTACAAGCCTTGGCCCACTCCCTTTTAGAGAATTCCACCTTGACCTCGAGCTTGGGAGCATCCATATAAACCTATTTTTATAAAGCATTTGTCCTCTATTTCATTCTTTCATTATCATTTTTAAACCACCTAAGGATGCAACACTACAAATTGAAACCATCATCGAAGGATTTCAATTTAGTGTATAGAACTTGACAAGCTGAGTTTGAGTCCAAATTGATTGTTTTAACTAAGGGCCTTGCCTCAATTATGTTAGCAATATATTTAATAGCATTGTTGAAATCATAAAAAGAGAGTTCATCATTAAGCACCCTCGAAGAGCCTTCAATCTCAAGATATTTTCCTTTCTTATTAGTAACTAGGATAGTTTTTCAAGTAGGGAGATCATTAAGAGTATCAAGGAGGTCATAGTAGAGGGGGTGGGGGTAGGGGTTCTATGAATATTGACCCTCACTATAGATCTATTAATTGAGTAGTTGAGGGAGACACGAATGGGAATAGAAGCATATTTCATGAGGATAGAAGCCGCATAATGGCTAGACAAAGTGGAGGAATTAATAGTAGGGGGACTAGTTGTTGGGATTTTTATAATCAAGTTCTTTAGAGTAGGGAAAGCTTTGTGCATAAATATCAATAGCACAAAAAAATGACCATTTCATAAACACACAGATATCAAACCTTGAGAAGCTTAATAAACCTTTAGGAGTGTTTAGTAATACATTACACTATTGAGGTATATTGTGAACCCTAGATTTGTCATATCATTACATATGAAGATGAAATTAGATGCTTATCATGTACTCAACCTTTTCTATAGGGGTAGCAAACCTTGTAAGACTACCTCTTACATGCCATCATAACTATTAGCCAATATCCCACCAAATCCAAAGCATACAATTAGCTGTAGGAAACTAAAAAACAATCATACAATACTACAACATCCTAATAGTATAACAAGGATCCCAAAAATCCATCCTAAATGTAGGGAAGCTCACCTAATATTGCACAAGTAAAACATTTGAACACAATAGTAGCCTCCCATCAATACTTAGTTAAGAAGATCTCCTATGAGGGTTTAAGACTTAAAAAAATTATATTGTCCTACCCATGAGAATAGAAGTCTACTATATAAGGTTGTAAGGGGCTCGTGATCAATCCCATAATTGGACAAATGATCTATAGCCATATTATAAGCTCTATGATGGTGAGTGAAAATAACTTCCTTGAATAGTTGGTGAAGAGAAAGAGCCTTCTTTAAAAATTTACATAGTCACCAATAAGGATAGGATCCTTTTATGAGTGCATTGATCACTACAAGGGAATCCCATTCAACTACAAGCTATTGCACACACATGAAGGATACTATTTTCCACCCCTACTACCCCTCATTTCTTTGTATCATTTGTGTAATGACCTAGAAATAAAGATCTATCATTAACAAAGTCATCATCTTTCTTATCAATATTAAATCTTGCTCCTATATTCTCCAAATTATATCAAGAGATGGACCATTAGAATTCAACTTTACAAAATAAAATGGAAAAGTACTCCAAACCTCTTTTTCAATAACTTTAACCCTCTCACAATTTAAAAATAAGAAAAATCTTCATTCATAATTAATTGTGTGCCTCCTAACCCTTAAACTAGTAAAGACTTAAATATTTTTAATCCTCCATCTTTTCTTTAATTAGGTTGACTTCTATTTCTAAAAATAAATTCTATACAATTTAAAAAATACTTACAAATTATTTTAATTTATCTCTCACCCTTTAAACCCTCTTAAATTTTAACACCAAATCAGATTGCCCACAAGTAGATAAGCATTGCACTTTATGCCTATAAAACATTGTTTTCATGCTTCTCTTTAAAAAAACACTTTAAAATTATTTAATAATGATTATTACAAAATTGGTCATAAAAAACATGATGTGATATGTAAGAATATCAACAAAACAAGCACATAATTGAAGGTGCTCATTCACTTGTGCAAGGTAAGATATTGTTTATTCAGACACGCAACAAACATCTTTCCACAAATATTATATTCTTACCGAAAGTTTACATGTTCATGAAAATGATTATCTTGACTGAGAAAGAACAATAATATTTCTTACCACATTTTAATGCTGTTGTATATGGATTGTGACATATACTTTCTTACATCACTTTCAGTTTCTTTTCATACTTAACATCATTGTACAGTGCCAACCTCCCACCCATGTCAATGGTGGAAGGAAAGTGCCTCTGCTGTAGTTATAACTGTTCAGCACTGATTGTATGTTCTTTAACTGTTCCTGTTTGACAGTGCATGTACAACTATGACTTTGCATCTGTAAACTGTCTTCTGTAATCTCTTATTACCTTGAATTCAATTAAAAAATGATGTGGGGCACCTCCTTGTCCAATTCATTGTATCTTCAGAGGACCAGTTACCTCAAGACAATGACACCGGCTTTGATTAGATGTCCTTAGATTTTTTCAAGTTAACGTTACACATATGAACATAAGAAACAAACACAAGTATTTAATTTCACATCATAGTTTCAGTAAAATAAATGAGAACTATTATTTGTCCTGGAGGATGTAATGGGTGGCTGTAGATTTATATTATTATATTTTAAGTTTTTAGTGATTCCATTTGATTGCTTGCCCATCCCAAAGGGAACATAACCTAATAGGTTCTGCAACAAACCTATTTAATGAAAACATTTATATTGTTACAAATATGGCGTATGAGATATGAGTATTTTTGGGCTTCAGGAAAATTCGCCACGAGTAATTCACCGTCAACAATTCACTGTCAACAGTTCATCGCTATGAAAAAATCATCTCTAGGAAAATTCACCACCAGCAATTCATCGCCGTCGAAAATTCACCACCAACAATTTCCTAATTGTATATGCAATGAATTATCCGCGGCGATGAATTTTTAGTAGTGAATTTTCCACGGCGATGAATTACTGGTGGTGAATTTTCCACGGCGATGAATTATTGGAGGTGAATTGTTGGAGGTGAATTGATCGTGGTGAATTTTCCTAGAGTCGTATTTTTTGGATTTTAGTTGCCTAATATTTTTTATCGTCAATATTTTGGATCATATTTTTTAATTCATCAAAAAGATGAAGAGAGTTAGAGAAGATAATGGATCATAGAGTGTGATGGGAAACATTGATGATAACAAAGTTTAAACAATCAAATTAGAAACGCTTACCGATATTATGAACTATGAAAATTTAATGTCTTCAATGACTTCTAAGTACAATACCAACTATAATATGTAGGATTTTCACAACATTTTAAGTTGGAAAGTTGAGTGTTAACTTCCATTTTAAAGTGATTCTTGCTTAATGACAATAATTTTCTTTAGAAAAGAAAAGCTAATGATTTTAAAATCAATCTTTCCTTGAATCAAGGAGTTTTCAACAATAGTTTTTAATCATGACTCTGTAGTAGAGGATTCAGTTTTTTTTCCATATATATGTCCTCATTTGTAAGTTTGTGGGTGTTAGATTAATTTGATGATGATAGAGGATTGAGCACAAAGGACTTGACTAATTGAAAGAGGCATGGAGACTATTCTAATTGACAACAACTATTTTTTTGTTTCCTTAATAATGTTTTTTTCGTGTTCAAATTTTGAAGGGGGTCATTATTTCTTCAAATATGTTGGCCTTTTCATGAAACCTTGGAATCTAGATTTTATCCCAACTATGGAACTACCTTCCAAGGCTCCAATTTGGATCATTTTTTTCCTCTGTTACTTTTTTAGAAAGATGAAATGCCTAAATGTTTTGGGTGATTCAGTGGGTTTCTAGTTGTGCACTTCTTATATTAGTAGAGAGCAAAATTATAGTTATGCTTGAATCTATCTAGATTTGGATTTAAATAATCCCTTGTCAAAAGATCTTAATACTAAGGTAGAAGATTTTATTAACCCAAGATTGTGGGGTCTTTCTTTTTAGATGTAGAGAATGTCATCATTGTAGACATCTTTTTTGGGATTATCCCTAGCTTAAATCAAATGATTCTTCTGAGAAATTACCACAAGAGGACAAAAAAGATAAACAACAAATTTAATAGGATAATCAAGATTCTATTGTCGGTCATTCTGATATTGTTGGTTTTATCATGGCTTGTAAGAAAGTTAAAACTGGACCTCCTCTAAATTGTAGAGGAGTGAAAGTTGATAGCTGGGATAAAAATAAGTTTGTTATTTTTGAAGAAATACCCACCATATTTTAGGATGATCAAGACGAAAACCAAAAAAGGATGATAGTAAATCAAGGGAATGATAAAATAATTCAAGATCAAAGAAATCATGGTCAAATACAAGGTGCTAACTTTTTTCAATGAGAAATAAGGTCATATAGCACAAGATCTTCCACTTTCTAGGGATTTTTGGATGTGTCTATTGCCATTGTTAATAGCCATCATGCTCTTTTGTTTCCAGGTAAATCTATTGTTTGTACCTATAACCCTCTTCTTACTCCTAATAACTCTCAAAATCTTAAAGTTCAAGAGACTCTTCTTGCCTTTGATAAGCTTGAACATGTGCCTAACTCTTTTGATGGACTTTGATAAACAAGAAAATATTTGTATTTGCCATCCAAAGATAATTTGAATTGAATTTATTCAAATAAAATAAGAAAAAATATCCTTCAACTTGGGCTTTGGGTATTAATCACAGTGAGAATAAAAAATAGGGGAGACAAGAGGCACTTAAACAAGGTTGTAAGATTGTCCATAATAAATGGAAACATTTAGAACACATGTTAGCTTTTGGTCTTTCAATCCAATGGACATCCCTCCCTCATTCATTTCACATGATTATTTTTGAAAATGTAAGAGGGATTGGTAGTAGACTCAAAAAAAATAAAAATAGAAGATTGGTAAAAGACCTTAACCCTTTTATGTTGCATTCAAGAAAAGTAAGCTTCCCAAAGAATACATAGAAATGTTTAGCTACAACTTTAGTAAATTTCAAAAAAGAATTGCTATTGAACTTTGTTAGAATTGGCTATGGATACAACTTGCGAAGATCTAGAGGCCAAATGGAAAGCACAAAGAGAGAAGATCAATATGACAAGAATATATTGTATTCCTATCAATTATGCAAATACTATTCAATTGTATATAATGTGAGACCACTTGGTTATATAGCTAAGGTGAGACATGAGATAACATAATATTATGACAAGTGTCGTAATCTTATGATATGAGACAACTTATCACAACTACCTAGGACACATGTGTTGTAAGTCAAAAGATAAGATAACAACTAATGACAACTAACACCTTCTAGAAAGACTTCTTCTTAGGACCTAAGTAAACTTCATATGTAAATAAGTCTGCTAAGTATCCTAATAATGAATTAACTAGGTGTGAGACTTTATTTACACCAACAAACTTCTCTTAATCTATTTGGTGGTCTTATGTGTGTTTGATATAATTGCTATTGAACTTCTCTAAAAAATTCTTAATTTGTAACTTTTTAAAACACCTTAAGTGTTTTAGGTCTATTTATAGCTTTTATATTATGTAAGGTATGTATCCACTTTCCCATATATTCAATTTGTGGATGACACTTGTTTTATGGTAAATGACACTTGATTGATAGGAAATTCCACTCTTGAGGAAGCTACTACTCTTAGGTGAGCTATTAACATGTATATCAATGCATCTAGTCAACTATCTCAAACCGGTTATCAAGAATGGGCCAACAAAGGCAAACTACAAACCTTTAGAGCAAAAAAGGGAAAAAGTGAGACACAACAAAATGAGGTACCAACAATTTTATAGTTACCATTTTATAGTTTCATGTATTGTGTATCCTATTTATTGGGTGCTTGATGTTGGGAAAGTTGTGTTATACACCTTACATAATAAAAATAAGTTAACAATGTAAAATTAAATATTTATTTGTGGTGCATCCTAGAGATGTGAATACCACATGGATTAGGCATTGTTAGGGACGTGTGTATGTGACATTGGAATAAATATTTAATGTGGGTGTCAAGTTAAAAAATATTAAATATATTCCAGGGGTTTAATCTTAATTAGTTAAAGCTTTGAGTTCCCATTGTGGAGATCCAAGTTCAAATCTCGAAGGGACATCTAATATGGAATTCTAAGTTGTGACACTTAGTCTTCCATAGTCAGATTCTAGTGTGGAGGTGGTTTCTAAATAAGTGGATTTCTAAGTTGTGACTCTTGGTCTTCTATAGGTGGTTTCTTGAAGGGATATAGAATTAGTCTCATTTTTGTGCTCGCAAAAGCTTGTATGATCTCATGTTGATGCTCATATGAGAAAAATATTTGTAAATGATTATCAATATAAAAATATATTTAATGTTAGAAAAAATTTGTATCAAATATTTAATTTGGGGTCATGGTTTGATGATTATATAGTTTAGAGACACATGGATTATGTAATTATTAGTGTGTAGCTTGTATAATCTTGTTCTATAAGAGCAAGCACATGAGTAGTTGTTGAGGTTGGCTAGTGTAATTTTTGGCTTGTTGGCTAAGTTTCAATTAAGCATCTCATGTAGGTTGCACATGTGAGTAGAGGAAGAATAGGTTAGGATGTGTGGCTACATGGTTCTCATTTTCTTGTTCATATGGAGGAATGCAGCTATAGTGCTTGATGCTTCAAAGGCCTTGTATGGAGACTGCGTAAGTGTATTAAAATTATGTTTTCTCGAGACAATACATTGAATATGTGGGTCCTTCTAGAGGCTAGGTTTTCCCCTTAAGAGTGTTTTCCTAGTGTACATGTTGTGTTCTTAATGGTATTCTTTATTAATCTTTTACATTGTGGATTACAAAAACATTTTTGGTATTTGTTTCTTTTATGTGGTTATGTAAAAATGGTACATTATTGATGTAAAATTCCTTTCATTTGGTATTAGAGCCTAGTAGTTAGGTTGTAAGATTAGACATCTTATTACTTATGAACCCTTGGTGCGAGTAGAATCTTGTGAATAGTATAATCAATAGATTTGTAAAAAACTAATGAAGGAATTTTCAATATTTTAAACATGTAGATTTGGGGTGTTGTAGATATAGGGTTTTGAGTTTATTTATAAAATGGGTTTTTGTTTGGGCTTATTTTTTTAGGGTTTTATAGGTTAAGTTATTCAAATGACCTCTTGGGAAAAAATAAACCTCAAAATTGAATTGAGAAGCTAAAAAACATATAGATCCATATATGACTTGATATATTTTGGAGAAAAAAATTCTAAGCCATTTTTGGGGGTATGGTAGAACCTCTCAAGTTAAAATTTTGTACATTCTATATGATTTGTATAACCATGCAATTTATAATTCTATTTTTTATACAACCAACATATTTAGTCTTGTGTTAGCACCTGCATAGGCATGTGACATTGATTTTATAACATTGGTAGAAAATATTAAAAAAATTGGTAGAGTATAAGTTTACAGGGTTGATTTCATTTGTACAATAGTTGCAAAAGGGTGTGCAGATTGCTTAGGAATAGGGTTGAGCCTAAGCACTGATAATAGTAGGCAACCATTAATTTGAACCACTTGTGACCCACCAAAACCCTACTCTACTACTTCTACAAGTCATGCCACGAAAAATCACGCATTTCACCACTTCACCTCTACTATGGCCACAATACTCAAATATGTTGCCACCACTAGGTGGTTCCACCTCTTTCTATTGTCATCACCACTACTTAGTTAGTGGTACCACCAAAGGACCACCCAAAGAATACAAGTGGTAAATTTGATCTGTACAGGAAGGGAGCATTTTTTAGGATCCATAATTTTTGTCCAAGGAGTTAAATTTTCATATTCTTATAATCAATGATTTTTTTATTGAGAATTACATTGTGATGTTAGTGGTTTTTATATATTTTGTTATTTAGACAAAAAAATGTTAGTTAGAATCTAGTTTTTTTCTCCTTAATTCAAAAAGTCATATATTGTGGTCATAGTATTTAATTTTGGACTTCTTATAGGTGACAAAGAACCTTTTGTATTACTTCATAGTGGATCAAGTTTAGAAGTGTTAATATATGATTTGTTCACTTAAGTTTTTGTGGAGTTATTTGTTGGATTCTTTAATTGTGATTACTTTGTGGGTTTATGGTAAATTTAATCTAGAGTTGATTTGGTGTTTGAGACATGGAATATACATGTTAATCTCTAGTTGTCTATATTTTATACATGATTATTAATGATATATATATATATATATATATATATATATCTTCATGAGATCTATGAGTTGTGCAATTTTGTAGCCCATGTATACTTATAGGTTGTATAGATAACTTGAATGTGGATCATCTATATCCATAGAGGTTTCAATGTTGAGGTAGATTTTAATGGCTGAACTTGTTTAACCACTTGATGCTTAGTTGTAACAAAGCTCAGGTAGCAGAACAACTTCATACACTAATCTTGAGAGGAGGGTACTACAATACTTTTCAGATCTTTACAACAATTATAGAAACTTAAACATAAATAAACATAAATATCATGCATACCCCAACATATTGATTTACATGGGAAAATTCCTTTCAAGAGAAAAACCCCACACTCCAAAAGTCACCCAATATAATATTCATAAATTATGAAGATTAAAATTTATGTAGAGCAAGCTTCTCATAGGAGTATAACCAACCAAAGATTCAGAGGCAACACAACAACTATCAGACTCTCAAAATACATCACTCTACATAGTTATAATACAATTCCCTCAGAAAATAGGGTTGCCTTCTAGGGAAAGACAAGCCAATAAAATATCTATCATCAGATCTAAGACCTAATGTTGAATGGTCCATATTTACAATAATAAAATATACATAAAATATGGATTTCAAGGGTATAAAATGTGGCTTTTGAGGGTGTTTCCCCCTAACCCCCAGTAGGGTGCACAACCCTCAAACCGTACAAGAGGGGTACCCTGTTAGAGTAATCGTTCATTTCACTTAATTAATTTAATCATATTGGTTAATTAATTAAGTCACTTATCACTTTAGGTTTGCTTAAGCTAAACTTAGGCACATTAATAATTAATTATTAAGTGTGCACACTAGGGTTTCCCTTTTAGGTTTCACTTTAGGGTTTCTTGATCTCCTTCATAAGGATTGACCTCATTGTAATTATTTTATTCTCTTAATGCATTTTTTTGCTTGAGGCTTGTACAAAATTTTCTTTGGTTTTGAATATCTTTTGCATGTGATAGGTTATTGCATGTAGGTGATTCTTGGGGTTTGTGAAGTTGGGTTTCTCAACTTCTTCATGGTATCAGAGCTCTAGACCTATAGTTGCATGTTCGTCTTTTGAAGATATTGCCTTACACTAATTTTTTTTGTGCAAGGGTTTCAAGCCAGGTATATTTTTGCTTGATTTGGGGGTAGCCTTTTTTCTAGGCATTTTTGGACAAAACAGACCTCGCCATCGAGTTCGTAGCACCCAAAAACCCCTATTTTCATATAAAATTTGTCCATTTTGGACACAATCGACTAGAGAGGCAAAAGTTTTTTGCCTCTGTCCATTTTGGACACAGTCGACTGGAGAGGCACAAGTTTTTTACCCCAAGGATGTATGGCCCTAGGGCACGTAGTTCGAGGCTAAAAAAATTTGAAAAAAATATAAAAAAAATCAAAAACACAATTCAAAACCTGCACTTCCAATATAAAAGGGGTGCACCACCACATCGCCACCCTACGGCCTCCAACCCACCACCTGACCGCCACTCCCACCTAGTGGCTCCTCCTCTCAACACCACCAGACTTAAGCGCTTTGCTCGTGGCCATGGTTCTATTGAGAACTGGGAGCTCTGCCAGGTTAAGCCCCCCGCTAGACTCAACCCTCGCCAGGGTCACATCTGTGACTGGGGGTCGCGCTTCACCCTACTGGCCAGCCTCAGCCCCTACAATGGTCACGTGGAGGACCGAGGGCCAGCGCCAAGGGGCCAAAGTTTTCAACCTATTTAGCCTTGAAAGTGCCTTTTACATGCCTTTTTTTTGTTTTCTCATAACTTTTGTGTTTGGACTCTATTTTGTGCAAACGAATAGGCATCAAAAAGCTGGTTCATTGCTCTACACAGATCTCAGACTTGATTTAGCATAATTTTTTACCAGGTATCTAATTTTTTGTCAGATCTCAACTTTTGCTTTCATGGTTATTTTCTTGGGAAACATGCAATTCAAGCTATTTTTTTGAGATCAAAGAGCATTATTTTTTTGCTTTAAGAGTATATACTATTTTTTTTTGTCATGGATTCACATAATATTGCACCCCTTACTCCATTCAACTATTTTGGTTGGAAAAAATAAATGGAGATTCATTTAAAGCACAAAGGGTTGTACAGGGTGACCATGGGTACAAAAGTTGAACCTATAGGTGCTACTGAAAAGAGAAAATGGTTTAATAGGTGTGATGAGGCTTTTGGTACTTTATGTTTCTCTTTCTTCTGATATTTTTCATGTCGAGTCTTGCACTACACCCAATGAGATATGGACTACTTTGGAGTCTTTGTTTGGGAAGCAGGATACTATGAGAGTGTTTCAGTTGGAGAATGAGCTTATTGGCTTAAATTCTAGGGATTTTGACAGCATCCAAGAGTTTTTCACTAAACTCAAGTCTCTTAGATTGCAGTTGTCATAGTGTGGTGTTCAGAAGGAAGACTCTCCATTGATATTGTCCATTCTTTCTAAGCTTGGACCAGATTATTCAATTTTTGTATCTACCTTTTATGCCACTAGGGATGCACTTGGTACTAGATTTACTATGCCTTCTTTTGATGATTTTTCATCTTCTCTCACTCGAGATCAGGCCAAGTTGGCTAGCATGGGCAAGTTGAAGCCCTCTTCATCACAGACACTTATTGCATCATAGGAGCCCAAAGATTAGAAGGATTATATAGGAAAAGGAAAGAAACAAAAACAAAAGGATTCCAAATCTCATGAGTAGCAAAAGGATTCCTCAAATTCATCCTCCTCTTCTAAGGGGAAATCATCTAGGAAGAAGGTTTCATGTGCATATTGCAAGAGAGAAGGACATGCAGAACATAGTTGCTATAAGGACATTGATGAGCTAAAGCATCTTCTTCAGAAACATCAGATTGATTTTCCTTCTAGGATGTCTACATCATCTCCTTCCCCTCATTCTTCTTCTTCAGAGCAGCATGATAGGGGCACAACTGGTTTACATACTTCATCAAATATAAAAGGACATGCTCTTTGAGCTACTTTAGGTCTTGGATTATGGAGATGGCTTCTAGATTCAAGAGCATCTCATCATATGGAATCTTCATAGTCTATGTTCACTTCCTTTGAGCCTTGCACTATGTCTCCTATTTTGATGGGAAACAATACATACATGAGTGTTACAGTGAAGGGTTCTATTAGTTTTGGGGACAACACTTTTTAGGATGTCTTGTGTGTTCCTCATTTGATGAACAACCTTCTTTCCATATATCAGATCACACATGGAGGCACTGGGAGATATGTGGAGTTCACTGAAATATTCCCCTTAATTTTTTTCCAAAATTTAACACACAAATCAGCAACCAAACACTGATTAGCGTTAGCTCCAAATGCAAATCAGCATGGAAAGTAACTCTAACCAAGAATGTTCACCAAGATCCCAGTGTGGGCAAGGTGATAGCATATGGTCAGAGGATCATTAGGAATAAACTGAACTAAAATTACAATTCATCTGCTGATGCAAGCATCCACAAGTAGTGGGGATACTCCACTTATTCAGTGGGTAAGATTATTACATTATTAAAGGTGGCAAGCCAACCATTTATATCCTCACTTCCACTTATTAATGTGGGGGAAATACAGTCCACACAACCACTTATTTAGTGGGGGGAAACTTACAATTAAAGAAAGATGATTATTTAAACTCAACCACTCAATCGTGGGAGTATGAAATTTAAACTAATTGCAACAAATAAAATAAATAGCTGTTAGTACTACTAATCAGCTTTACAATGAATTAAATAGCTATAAATAAGAAAGATATGCTTCCAAATCCATCAAAGGTTAGAGTAACACTTCCTCTAACTCTTACAATACAATAATGATATAAAAATGAAGCTCAAACTAGCATTATATCAAAAACTAACAAGTCCGATATAAAAATCTGCAATCTAGAAATGTCTATCAGCAAACAACAAACTCATAAAAATGTTCACAACTCCTTTTAAATACCTCCGAACAAGCTGGAATGTTTTGCAAAGACCTTCTAGGAGGATGGCGCCCAAACTCAAACTACAAAACTGCATCAAAACTCAAGATATTATTCTTGCACGAATCCCAAAGCACTCATGAGATGGTATGGCCCTGTAGAGGGGCGATTTCTCTTGGAAAAATCAGAAACTTGGAATTAAAATATGAAAACCTCCAAATATGGTCACCATTATCATAGAAATGCAATGATCAAATACCCATAACCAAAATAAATTCATACCAAAAGTTGTATGCAAAAACCACCTTCAGCGATGACTGTATCAGCAACTTCAAAACTGGAAATTTCATCAAAATCTTCAACTATTGAGCTCAATTTGCTAGTATGATTTGAGAAGCAGCAAATGACCAACTAGGTGTTGTATTTCAAACACAAAATTGGATTGGAACTAGGAGGTAAGCATCCCTCGAAGTATTAAACAAGTTGTCATTTCGACAGCATATCATTAACATAAAAATATTGGATAATCAGCTCTTCAAACAGCAGCAATATATAAGCTTTAGTTGGCAAATGAAGCAACAAGAACTCTTCAAATTACAAGAAGTTGAATCACTTCAACTTCCAAAAGGGACGCCACCTTTTTGCCTTTTACTTTTTGAAATAATAAAATATCATTCAACTTCCCTTTTAGGCATCCATTTCATATTGCAACAATAAAGCATTTATTAAATAATTAAATGCTCACTTGACCCCTTTATGTCCCCTTCTTTAAAACAACTTGAAGTCATCAAGCCTAGGCGTGGGGTACAACTTCAAGACATGAAAATTGACTAAGTCTGAAACTCAGTCCAAGGAGATAACCAAATACAATGCCCAAGCTGCAATTGATGAATTGCTAAAAATAGCAAACTGACAAATGCCAAACTGAACCAAGTTGATGATGATGCTTCTGCCAAAAATGAACTTACTAAAAATAGTAAATGCCAAAAATAGTAAGTTAACTTCAAAACCATCAAAAAGCCAAACTGAACACTGAACTGCAAAGGATTGAATTGCTGCTAGATAGATATTGCCAAAAGATAGACTTGCTAAAAATAGCAAACTGCTATAAATAGTAAGTCTGCACAACATCCTTTGAACGCCAACTGAGCAGTATCTGAAAGAGGAAACCCTAGTTTTATACTTCAGCTTAGCCTACGGATTTCTGGAAATAGGCTAAATCCAAAAGAAGAGTGTATGGCCAAAATGGGGACATTACATTCACACCTAATTCAGTTATCATCAGAGACTTGGAGAGTAGAGCAGTTATTGTTACTGGGGTGGTGGATCACTCATCTCGGTTGTATTCCTTTGCAGATTTTGCTACTGACGGTGCTTTTGTTCCTACAGCTGTTCATCATACTTCTAGTGTGAATCATCATTCATAGGAGACATTTGGATTCTTGAACATTGGTGTTCTCACTTCGGATCCAGTTCTTGAGTTGTCCATTCCATCTCCTCCACCTCTTTTTGTAGTTGTTGATACTTCTATGACTACAAATGTGGTTTCTTACATTTTTAGTGCAACAAGACCTAGTTGATCACTCATCTTTGGAGGTTTCTCTTCAGTCTTCACCTACTTTGATTTCTTCATTTTTTGAGGTCACACCTACTTCCGTGGAGACATATTGGGCTACACCTGATTCATCTTCAGAGATTGCATTATTGAGGCCTCTTCCCTCTCACTTCTTTCAGGAGATGCAGTTTCTTCAATCTTTTTGGAGCTACTTCATTCTGGGGGGGCTATGTGGTCTCTTCATTCCTCTCTTCTAGGGGTATTCATTCATGTATCTTTGTGATGGATGGTGTCCTTGGGGGGTCTTATGGAGTCCTCCATCTTTCATCAGTTAGTTGTTTTTTGCATTCTATTTTGGGAAGGAGTTTTGTTCCCACATGGTTTTCTCCTTTACCCCATTTGATTTAGTTTTCATTGCATTTGTACATGGGTACCTGATCAGGCCTTGTTTCTGGGACCCATCTTTGCTTTTATGCATCTTTTCCTAGTGTTTTAGCTACTCCCTAAGTTCATCTTAAGGGGGGGTGTTAGAGTAATAAGTCATTTCACTTAATTAATTTAATCATATTGGTTAATTAATTAAGTCACTTATCACTTTAGGTTTGCTTAAGCTAAACTTAGGCACATTAATAATTTATTATTTATTAATTATTAAGTTTGCACACTAGGGTTTCTTGATCTCCTTCATAAGGATTGATCTCATTGTAATTATTTGATTCTCTTAATGTATTTTTCAGCTTGAGGCTTGTAGAACATCTTCTTTGGTTATGAATATCTTTTGCGTGTGATAGGTTATTGCATATAGGTGATTCTTGGGGTTTGTGAAGTTGGGTTTCTCAACTTCTTCATACCCCCCTTGCAACCCCCCATGCTCAATATATTAACATATTATAATTGCAAGATTAAGACACCATTTTTTTGAACATTCTACCACTTGTTGAACACCTTACAAGAGAAACATGAGGATCAATACCATGATTTAATTGCTAGGGGTTGAGAGGCCTATAGACTTTGAACATAGACTTTGAACACCATTTGGACTTATTTGTGCTCATAGCCTTAGTTAACAAATCTGCAACATTTATCAAATTCTCTACCTTAACTAGCTTCACCCTGTCATCATCAACCATATTTCTGACAAAATGATATTGTGCATCATTGTGCTTGGTCTAGGAATGACATGCTAGGTTCTTAGCTAGGAAGATTACACTTTGACTATCACAATAAATTTTCATTGCACCTTGTTTTATTTCAAAATTTGAACATGGTCTCTTAATCTAGATCGATTCTTTACAAGTTTGAGTACATTTCATATACTCAACTTTAGTAGTGGAAAAATCAACCACAACTTGTCACTACCCATCCAACTGATTTCACCACCAAATAAAGTAAACACATAAGCATTGGTGGATCATCTACTATCAACATCACCTACCCAATTTGAATCCACATGACCATGAATATCAAGGGAAATATTGTCTCCTATAAAATTACCATGATAACACAAGGAATACTTTGAGGTACCTTGCAAATATATCTAAAGACTCTTTTAACTGCATCCAAATGAACTCTACCAGGATTAGACATTTATCTAAAAAGAAATTTCGTTGCTTGGGAAATCCATGGTCTAGTGTAGACCATAACATACATAAAACTTCCATCTACACTCTACTAAGGCACTCTTTTCATGTCTTCCATCTCTTATGGGATGTTGAAAACTTTGAAAGAGATAACTTCATTCTAGCTATTTAAATGAAACACACAATAGACTACAATCCTACATATTAAACCTATGTAGAAATGAATTGACATACTTAATCTAGACAAGCCATAGCTTTATGTTCACTCTATCTCTTCTAATTTCCATCCCAAGAATTTTTTTAGTTGCACAGAGATCTTTCATTTCAAATTTAGCTGCAAGTTTAGACTTTAGTTATGAAATCATTCCTCTCCCTTTACCAATAAATAGCATATCATCAACATATAATGAAATAAACAAGAAACGATCAACATTAGATTTATAATTTAAACACAATGATCTGATTTAGAACACTCAAATCCCAAACTCAACACATATGTACATCAAATTTCTAGTACCACATCCTAGGACTTTGTTTCAATTTGCACAAATATTTCTTCAATTTATAGAAAAAATTACTTTTATATTTCACCACATAGTGCTCTGGTTGTGTCATATAAATATCCTCCTCTAAATCACCATGAAGGAAATTCATTTTTACATCCATTTGCTTAACCTCTAAATCATAATAAGTAGCAATAGAAATAAAAAAATCTAATGGATTTCATTTTTGTAATAGGAGAAAATATCTCACTATAATCAACACCCTCAACCTAAGAGTGGCCTTTTGCAACCAACTATGCTTTGTACTTCTCAACACCTACATCTAGACCCATATTTTTATCAAACATCCATTTGCAACCAATAGTTTTTTGTCCTTTAGGTAATGGTACAAGACCCATGTATAGTTATTTTTCAAAGCTTTCATTTCTTCATCCATAGAAATCTTTTAGTCTGTGATGTATCATTCATAACTAATGCTTCTTCTATAGATCTGAATTCATCCATGTTAGTATTCAAAGAAAAATTACATCTCCAATCATTAGGTGAATACCTTTTAGATGGATTTTTGTGCCTTGTAGACCTATGAACAAGCTGAGATAGAGGTTCTTCCTCCTCTTCTGGAGATTTAGAGCTAGATGAGATATCCTCAACTTCTTGTCTATCTAGGGGCATTGATTCAACTTTTTAAAGCATAGAGGGAAGTTGAATCATATCTTCCTATTCAGTTTGTTTAGGCTGCAATATAACATATAAGAAGGCTTAGTTTCTCTAAAAAATAAAACTTCTACTATACATTACCTTTTGTACAACATGATCCCTAAGCTTGTATCCTTTCACAGCATAAATGTATCCGATGAAGATACATTTCACAGCCTTGTTCTCCAACTTTGTTTACTTTTCCTTTAGCATGTGTGCATATGCCTCACAACCAAAAACTTTAAGATGTATCAGTGAAGACTTGTGATTTGGTCACGCCTCTATAGGAATCTAATCAACAAGAGTTAATGTATGAGACATGTTAATCAAGTAACAAACAATGTCAATAACTTCAGCCTAAAACCTTTGTTCTAGACCAACACCACTTAGCATACTCCTACCCTTCCCCATCAATGTCTTGTTCATTCTTTCTGCAAATCCATTTTGTTGTGGAGAATATGAAGTTGTCTTTTGTCTATGAATACCATAATATTTACAAAACCTATCAAAATCATTAGAGAAAATTTCTTCGCTATTATCAATCCTCAAACATTTTATTTTCTTTCTAGTCTACAACTCAACCATTGCTTTAAATTCTTTAAAATCGGTTGAAAATTTTAGATTTACTATTTATAAAATATACCCATGTCCCACTATAATCATCAATTAATGAAACATAGGGACATCTATAAGACCAAACACATTAGGATGGATAAGATCCAATACACCACAAGATTTATGAGAACTCAAGTAAAACTAAACGTGGATTTTTTTTCCATAAATGTAATGCTCACATAAATCAAATTCAAGATTACAATCAGATAACCCTTCAACAAGGTCTTTATTTTTCAAGGTCCTTAGACCTTTTTCTTGAATGTGGCCAAGTCTCTGGTTCCATAACATAGTCTTCTTTGTAGGTAACTTTGATTCAGAAGAAAGAGCACCCTTGCATGCCCAGAAGCCATGACCATCTATTGAAGATGAAACCCTCAGCTCTTTCAACAAACTAGCCACAAACTTTATTTTCACATAAGTACTATTGCACTCAACAGTGCATACATCAAGCTTATACAATGTGTTGTATTAGGAACCTCTAGCAATCACCATAACACATCTATCCATCTTGCATCTTGCATAAGAAAAAATACTTGCACACTGATATTTATTAGTTTTCTCACAAATAACAAATTTCATGTTAATCCAGGGACATGCAAGACACCAAAAATCCTTTTTATTCTTCCATCAAGAAATTTGATTCTAACTTTACCACGACCAACAATATTTAAACAAGATCATCGCCCAAGTACACCTTGCCTCCATCAAATTCTCCATATTCAAAAAGCTTCTCTATTAGAGCTCATATAGAAAGATACACCTGAGAGTCAATTAATCATGCATCATTACCTGCACAAGTTGCCAAAGCTACAATGAATGCATCACCATCTTCCTTCTTGGACTCAAAACAAAATCAAAATTTTCTTTTTCTTCTTCTTTTATTCTTTGCACTTCTTATGAAAGTGTCTAGGTTTACCACAATTCCAACAAATAACTTTTGACTTTCCAAGAGATTTGGATCTCCCCTTGAACTTATCACACTTCTCATTCTTCTTTCCTTTTTCCTTATGTCTTCCATGAAAATTTAAGGCCTTCTTGGCACTGAAGGATACCTTCCTCCTCATCTCTTCAAAAAGCAAAGAACCCACCACATCTTCAGTCTTCAAGATAACAAAAGTACTCTCAATAGCCATAACAAGAGAATCCCATGAATCAAGCAAAGAACAAAGCAAGATTTGACATTTCTCCTCATCATCCATTTTGACACCAACTGATGCCAATTGAGCCACCAACATATTGAATGATTTGAGGTGGTATGTAATTCATCCACCTTTCATTCTCAAGGAATATAATTTCTTCCTCAAGAAAATATTATTCACTAAAGATTTTGCTTGATACAACGAGCACCAAGTTTCTTCCATAGTTTTTGTGCATAGGTCTCTTCATGGACATTGATTAAAATAAAGTCTACCAAGCACAAATTATAACCTTGGCTTTATGGTCCATAACATTGTATTGAGCATCCAAAGTAGGACCTATGGGTCTTAAAACATTCTCATCAACAACATCCCATAGATCTTGATCTATCAAAAGATCCTCCATATGCAGCTTCCACATCTCAAAATTATTTCCAAAAAAATTCTCCACCTTTATTCTCCCTAATGAACTTGCCATTTAAAAATTTTACAAAAAGATCACAAAGTATCTTTTGCACAAGCTCCCACTCAAATCTAGATAAGTTCAAAAACCCCAACAACCCACAATTGAAACCAAAGGTGATCAAGTTGTGATGCCACTTGTAAGGAAGCTAAGGTAGTGAACAACTTCTTACACTAAACTTGAGAGGAAGGTATTGAAAAAATTTATAGATATTTACAAAAGTTATAGAAACTTAAATATAAATATCATGCATACCACAACACAATGATTTACATGGGGAAAACCCTTTAGGGAGAAAAACCACACACTCCAAAAGTTTCCCAATAATTTATTCAAAAAGCACGAAGATTACAATATACTTGTAGAGAAATCTTCTCATAGATGTATCACCAACCAAAGATCTGGAGGAACACAATACCTATCAAACTCTCATAATACATCACTCTACATAGTTGTAATATAATTCCCTCATAAAATAGGGTTTCCTTCTAGGGAAAGAAAAGACAAAAATATATCTACCATCAGATATGAGACCTAATGATGAATAATCCATATTTACAATAATAAAATATACATAAAATGTGGCTTTTAGAGGTGTTTCCCTCAAACCCTCACTGGAGTGCACGACCCCCAAACCCCTTGCCAAGGGGGTCATCCTCCTTGAACCCCACAAGGGGGTACCCCCCTTGCAACCCCCATACTCAATATATTAACCTATTATAATTGCAAGATTGAGACACCATTTTTCCTAACATTAGTATGTTTTTCATTATGAGGTAGAGAGATAATATTACTTGAGATAGTTATATTTGAGATTCAATGGGAGTTTCATACAAGTATATTAGGTGGTGATCATGGTGTCATGGAGGATCTTGTATGCATATATAATTGGCATAGCATGGTTTTTTATGTGGATATATAGTTGGTGGTGATGAATTGATTATTAGATTATATGTGGTGGTTTATCTTCTTGATCTATAGATCATGGTTCTAGTTTTCTCTTTTGGAGATCCTAGTGTTGTAATTGATTTATTTGATCATGCTATGACCATGGGTGATCTTTATTTAGGAGATGGAATCTATCATGATCCTAAATGTAACTTGATATCATAGTTCAATGAGCTATTTTGGTATTATGTGAATTTATCACTCTGTGATGGATGATCTTTTATATTTTTTGTTGGTGTCATGAGGAGGTCTTAAATTTTGCCTCTTGTATGTAATGAGAGTTCATTGATATTTTTAATTTTATTTATAGAAGATTCTTATCTTCGTGTTCTTTGGAGATGTTGACATCTTGTTACCATGGAGGTATCTTGGACTCTTTGGTTGAGTTACCAAGTATGATTTGTCAATTTGAGAAATGATTCTTGGTTTAGAGGAAGGATATTAATGTTCCATGATGGACTCTTGAGAATTAGTTGGATTTTTAGCATGATATAGGTGCTCTTGGGAGAAAATATGTTCATAAAAGACCTATGATCTTCTTTTGAGAAGATTTATATCATGACATGATGGCAAGTTTTTGGTTTAAATACTAATCATGTGAGGAAACATTAGTACTGAATTGTGGTAGTCTTCTAATGTTGAGTGTAGTGATAATTTTACCTTGTAAATTTAAGTATTGTAATGATGCAATTGGAGTTTAGTTGGTATGGTATGATTATTTGGGTTCTCATGGATAATTTTTAGACTTGGATGAGGCTAGAGATCTCTTGTTTATGGATATCATGTGTTGAGATGATTACTCTTGGACAAGATTTTAGTATGAAGATCAAGAAGCGTACACCTAAAGTTGGATGTGAGTTCAACATGGACCGATAAATCTCATTCCTTTCTCTTGGTCATCTAAATGATGGATGATTTGACAAATATTGCCTATTTAATTTTTAGATACATTCTTTCTTTGTGTCTTTTCTTCTCAAGTGTTCTTGAGTTTTGAGCCATGGATGTTAGTTATAAGGACTTGTTTGAGGATTATATGGTGGAATTTTAGGATTTAATTAATTTCAAATTTGGCATTACCCATGTAGTGGAATATCAAGATGTATATGTATTCTTTGTTGATATTCTCATTATACCATAGTGGTGAAGGTCTTTAGGACTTCTTTGTGCATGATATACAAGGACTTGTGATTGTGTATTGGGTTAGGTATGTTGATGGTAGAAGGTCTACTCATGATGATGAGTATACCTTGTTTTTGAGGTACGGTTAGTTCAACGTGTTAACAACTAGTTATGACTATTATTCTAGATATATTGGTAAGTTCTTGTTAGTTACTCATGCCTTTTTGTTACCATGTTAGATTTTGTGTTTGTGTTTCAATATCGTTTTGAGGTAGAATTTAGTGATCCTTCTAGGTGATAATAGTGTGTCATTTTTCTTTGGATATGACCTTATATTTCATGCATTGGCATGGTGGAGGATGAGAGGGTTCTTGTTTTAGATCCAGTGGGCACCTTGATTTCTATTACAAGTATCTTAATAGAGCATATGGAGCATGCACATGTTTAGATCCAATACATGTTGGCTATAGTGATGTAGACAAGATTAGGGGATCTTATCAAACTACTTAATTTTGTAGACTTAACATATTATTCGACTCACACTCTTGCACATATCAAAGACAATATATAAATTTCAATAATTTGGAAACAAAAATCTATTCAAACCCTCATATGCATTTATATTCAACAAATACTTCAAGAATCAATTACATAAAATCCTGATTTGATAGAAAAATAAATTTAAAATTTCAAGGGTTTCTAGGTATTTCCTTCCTCCAAGTCTTCAAATCCTCATGCCTTCACACCTTTTTGGATTCACTCCTTATTATAAATATGAATTTTTCTTTCATTTTATAACTCTCATGGCTTCCTTGAACACCTACAACACACCTGCAAATTTATTCTCTTCTTCTATTCCTTTCCTCTTGGCAAGCTGATTTCCTACACTATTCTCATTCAATCCACTAGAGAAATTAAAAATCCTTTCTTCGACCTTGTTTTTTTATTATTATTGCTTATTAACACCATGAATTTGTATTTTATATAGGTTAAAACCCTTGCAAGGCTTAAAAATGTGGCACCCAAACGTGCTCTTTGATTTCCATCAACTTGATCTATGAAGTTCCTAATAAAACATAGTTTTTTCTTTCAAAATGTGGCGTCAAATTGTTTGCACCATATCTGATTCCTTTCTACTATAGATGAATTTGAAAAATGAATAAAATGATGAATTAATTCATTCTCATTCACCCAAAATTAGAAACTGAAGTCACTAATTATTTTCCCACAAATCACTAGTTGTTTCCTCCATAAATTGAAATAATATGACAAGAATGGAATGTCAAAGGTCACTTGCCTTATGAAAACTTCCCTAGGAATCCAACTTGCATAAATTAATTAATTTTACTTACAAGTTTCCTCCACCATGCCAATGGACCCCTTCAACCCTGAAACCTTGAAATTGTGCAATATAATTATATTAAATATCCTGGTTGCCTTTGATTTTTTAAATGGAAGATAAGTCTTGAAAAATGGATATTTGTATCCTTACAACACTCCACAAGATGCTCTTGAAGCTCAAACTTACACCAAAAAATACAAAAAATAAACATGAAAAGAAAATATGTTTTTGATTATGCAGGATTGCTTGTGAGCCTAGATGCTACTACATCATATAAGGATTATTATTTGATAAATGAGTTTACTTTTGACCCCTTATGCAACATAGAAAATAAGTGAGAGAATGTTGGGAAAGTTGTGTTGTACACTTTGCATAATATTAATGTTAATAATGTAAAAAACAATATTTATTTGTAGTGCATCCTAGAGATGTGGACACCACATGGGTTAGGGAAATTCTTGGGTATATTTGTATATTGTATATGACATTGTGATAAATATATAATGTCAATGTCACATTATAAAATATTCACTATTGAAAAAAATTAGTACCAAATTCAATTTGAGGTCATGTTTTAGTGAGCTCATAGTTTTGAAGCACATCATGAATGTAATATTTCTTATTGGTTTTGTTCAAGCTTGTTATATAAAATAAAGCACGCGACTAGTTGTTGAGGTTGGCTAGTGTAAACTTTGGCTTATTGTTGAAGGTTGGATTACCCATCTCTTGTAGGTTGCATATGGGAGCAAAGGAAGCATATATTAGGATGTATGGCTACATGGTTCTCACTTGTTTGAATGGACGAATTCAACTAGGGTTCCTAATGCTTTAAAGGCCTTGCATGTGGACTTTGCAAGTGTATTATAATCCTTTTACTTGAGATAAGAGAGTTTTTTCAAGGTCCATTTGGTGTTCTTGATAATTTTCTTTGTGATTCTTTTGCATTGTGGATTTGGAATACTCATTTTGTGTTTTTTCTCATGAGACTTATGTAGAAATGGTATATCATTGCTACAAATTTCCTTTCACTTGAGATCAAGATTTTGATAATGAGTTTTGTAGATATTCTTATGATGCTAGAATTACTCAAAATCTCTAGTTACTAATATGCCTACAAAGGCTTAGACTTGAAAATATTTTGTAACATTTGATTATTAAGTAATACATTGAGTTACTTTGGAGTGGGGTTTTCTTTCCAAAGAGTTTTCTCCATGTAAGTCACTGTATTATGGTATGTTGATTTTGTGTTTATGTCTTTGTAACTATGTGAGTAGTTTAATTTTTACACATCCCCTTTGATAGATTAGTGTATGAAGCGTATTCTGCACCTATACTTCATTTTAGACAACACCTAATCCCAACTTAATCTAGGATCAAGTGCATAACCAACTACCCACTATCAAAAGGAGAAAAATATGTCAATGTAGTTTCATGCATGTTTTTGTTTTAAGGGGAAATGCTAATAAAAGAATAGGTCAAATAGTTATAATAGTACAAAATGATTAAATAAACAACAAGTTTCTATTGTACGTAATTATTGCACAACTTTTATCAAGAACAATGTAAAGTAATTGTTAATAACATGTCAAATAATATTCATAATTATTCACTACCTAAAATGTTTTCGCAATCAACCCAATTTTAAATAAATTTCATATTTCTTAGTTTATTAGTTTAAATCAATTTAAAATGAGACATTCCCTCCTCTTAAACACATAAAACAAGCTTATAACATAAAACATTTTCAAGATTTAAACACCTAAAATATAACATTAAATCCCTCAAATATGAACCACATATAATCAATTAAACAAAAAGAAAAAAAATAAAAATAATAATAATAATAATTGTGATAGAGTACAATAGTTCCATGAACAATGAATTTTCCTATTGTACGTAATTGTTACACAAGATTTATGCAAATATAATATAAGGTAATCATTTAAAAAATATCACATAAAATTCATTATTACCCATTTTAAAATAAATTTTAATTTTTTAATTTTTTTTTAGTTTACATCAATTTAAAATGAGTCATTCCCTCTATGCTTGCTCCAAGTACTTTGGAGAGGACTCCCATGTACTTCAGCGACGCAGATGGATTCCTGTACACTTGGAATAAGAATCTGCCGTCGATGCTATTCCTTATTCATTGTACTTTCTATGTGGGCCCCAAAGCCGGGTGGTAGTTCACTTGGCAAATCTAAAAGTCACGAACTGTCAACATCAGTCCAGATTATCGAGACAGCGAAAGCTCACCATAAGATACTCTCCACGTGGAGGTAATCATCTCAGAAATGACCGGTATTCTGACTTCCACGTGTTCGCACACACTTGCACGGGCGACGGGCTGTACAGTTAGTCAGTTTCTGAGGCACAGACAGCTGCCGGCGACAGAAAAGGAAAAGAACGTCGGTAAGCAAAGGCGGTCACGACGTTACCGACTACAGCCTGTCAACCGGTTAGTGAGTTAAAAAGCTAAAAAGAACACCATTCCTTTTTAGGGTTGATAAGCTTATCTGATAATAATATTCTTATTGCCTAGGATTGATAAGCTATCTGATAAAAGAAAGGGCTTATCAGATAAGGTCGTGAATTCCCATGGGACCAGTTCAGTGGCCGCATATAGTTTCGTGAGAAGATTTAAGATTCTAAACCTAGAAAATGCCAGCGTGGCAAAAACGACAAAAGAGACATTACAATCATTTTATTTTTAAATGTGTAATGAGGTCATGTCTGTTTTGCTTTGTTCATTTATGATGGTACACTAACATTAATCATAATTGCACTGTGAAAGTGGAGTTGACAAGAAAAAGTTTTCTTAGGGTTTTGTAAAAGGTGAGAGGTTTCATGGACAATTGAATAAAATTGTAGATATATATATATTTTTTAGACTTTCACGTGAGCACGACACGCCTTCTAGTACCATAGGGACAGGGGAGATTGGGGCACGACACACCCTCCGGTACCATGAGGATGGGGGGAGATTGGGGCATGGCACGCCCTCTAGTACCATGGGGACAAGGGGAGACTGGACCTCGTGATCTCTTGCTTGCAATATGATGTTTTAGCCAATCGAGCTAGGCCCCCACCCAAAATTTTAGATATTTTAATTTAAATGTCTTTGAATTAAATATTTGTACAAGAAAATTAGATTCTTGTTTTTTGAATTTTTTAATAAATTAGGGGTTAGTAAGAGATTCTTTTATAATGTTTCTTGGTAAAAAATTATGTAGATTTTTGTATCATTTTTTGAATTACGTGATGTGATTCATTATTAGGAAGAAGAAAATATAATGAAATGAATTGCAAATCTATGTTCTTAAAAATCTACATAATTTTGTACCAAAATCATTATAATTGATTTTAGAATGTTGATAAAGTAAGATAAACTACTAGAAATGTCGGTCCTTCAAAAGTATACAATTTTGAATTTTTATTAATGCAACATTAGTGTAGACCCATAAAATTGTTGTATGATCATTTCGTACTAATGTTCCATCATCCGTAATTATTTAAGTAATTATATTATTTAATTAGTCTAACTCATCATTAACTAATTAAATAAATATGATCTAATTTTTTGTTAATACAGCATTAGTGTAGACACATAAAATTGTTATATCATTATTTCATGCTAATGTTCCACCATCAATAATTATTTAAGTAATTGTATTATTTAATTAGTCTAACTCATCATCAACTAATTAAATAAATATGATCTAAATTTTTTATTAATGCAACATTAGTGTAGACACATAAAATTGATGTATCATCATTTCATAGTAATATTCCATCATCATTAATTATATTATTTAATTAATCTAACTCATCATCAACTAATTAAATAATCTCTAATTACCTCAATTTCCACCTCACATCTAACTAATTAATATTTTTATTTAATCACTTCATTCTCTACCTCATATGGATAATTAAATAAAATATTATTTTGTTATATGGATAATTAAATAAAATATTATTTTGTTATTTAATTTATATATATCCCCTCCATCATTTCTAAAAAAATGACCAACAAATTTAATTTTTGATTGCAATGAATTGTTATTTTAGTAAATGCAATCTTGGTCGTTCATTTTAAACAAATTAAATCTAAACCCTCTATTTTCTCCTTGATCTTAGGAAATTATTCTCATTCAATCTCAACCATATATCTCATTCTTGAATCTTGATCATCTATCCTCCTAGAAAATAATAATAAATGAGCACATTATCTTATGCAAAGCATCCAATTATCCTCAATAGGTACATGTTGCAAATATTTCGAGCAACCACATCCCAAACCCTTGGAGCGAATTTATTTCATCATGGCATTCAAATTTGGTAAGTTTATTGTTTTATTTGCAATCACTCATATTTTATTATTTTCTTAATCATGAGGTTTGCATGTTGTTTTAGAATAGAAAGCATTGTGTTTACATTTTATTTTTTGGTTTAAGTTTTAATCTTCTTGTTCATATTTTGATGGCCATGTGATGGCATTCAAACTTACAATCTCCCACTCATCCAATGCATATTGGTTTGTGTTGCTAACATCTAAATATATTTGTGCAGAATTGTTTATTATTATCACTTTGTTTTTGTTGTCTTTAGCATAGTCTCCATAGTGTTTAGCATTCATTTGATTGATTGAGACTAGTTTTTAATTTTTTGTTAAATAATTCATTTGATTGATTGATTGAGACTAGTTTTTATTTAAACTACCAAATGTGTGCCTCCTTTGCTGCTCCATTGTCTTAATCTTCACTATCTAATAAGGAATTTGATAAAGTACCCTCTACAATAGTACCTTTCATCTTTTCTTTGTTACTCTTAGATGGTTTGTTCTTCCCACCAATTTCAATCGTTATACTATCATTCACATTTGATATTCCAAACACGGATCTAGTATTGGAAATAGATGATATAGAAACTAGTGCCCCAAAATTTTGTAGTTTCTTCTTGATCATAACTAAAGCAGTTGACCTCAATGTTGTTGTCAAACCCTTATGTCTTATTGAATCATGCTCACCTATGATGATAGCAGGTATAGTTCAATTGAAAGATATGAGATTTTTCTCAACTAAATTTAAAAATTACCTAGCCAACTTATAGCCTAAATTTAGGAGTTGGGTGATCCCACAATAGTGGTTTACAATTTTTGGCCAAACTGGACACTGAAATTATTATTTTTAACTAAATCTTCACATTCATGCACCTATAGCAGCTAAACCATGAAGAATTTGAAGATGATGCAAACTAGAGTCTCGTCACATTTTGTTTGTAGATTCTAAAAATATTTTTTCAAAAATTTTTGGAATTAGATTGCACTTCTTTTCCATCTCCCATGAAAATGGTTTTTTTTTCAAAACAACATTTTTAAAAGTGACGACACCAGATAAACACATAACTTTTTTCCATGAAGGATAAAATTCTAATTCTTTTGAATTTAGATTCGTAACTCTGATATCTAGTGCTTCCACTTGGTTAGACAATTTTTTATTGAATATTTTTTCTTTAATCAAGTTTCAAAGTTAAACCAATTACAATTCAGACATAGCGCGACCGTATAACGCATGAATTTTTTTGTATATATCAAAATTCAATTTTTTTCTTTTGTTGGATCAAGGACTTCAATAATTGGTGCACTCATATTTTTCAATTTTTTTTTAGATAATCTGCTATTTTTCAACATGTACGAACAAAGACCTTCGTTTTCAATCAAAAACCTATGTTTAATAAAACTAAAAAAACAAATACATAATAAAACCAAAACATATTAAAATTATATTCATTGGATAGCTTGTTCGAGGACTATCGATTCCAGTTGGGTTTGTGAATATTCCTCCATTTTCATCCTCAACCCGAGCTCTAAAGTGCCAAATTTTAGGTTTTTTATGTGTCTTAGGGAGGGGATGAGGATTTAGGGGGGTTCGTACGATCCCATAGGGGCTCGAGCAAACCCCTAGGGGTTCATTCGAACCATGGTTCGCTCAAACCCCTTTCATATGCTTTTTTTTTTGTGGCAAAAAGTTTAAGGGGTTCAGTCAAACCTAGGTTCGGTCGAACCCCTTTTTGGTTCGGTCGAACTTCTAGGTTCGTACGAACCCCCAAAATCACCTTTTTTGCCATGGGGTAATTTTTTCTCAGTTTTCCTTCCTCCATCAAATTGTAAACCACTATTGTGGCTTCACCCTGTTGTAGTATTGTTTACATATTTTTTGTTACTTAGGTTATGAGTGGCCTTTTGTTCTTCTTATTAATCATTTTCTTTCTTTTGTTCTAGGTAGAATTCAATCCTTCTACCACTTGAGAGAAAAAATAGTAGGAATGAATGAATAAATATACACAACATATTGTTGGAATTTAAACAAATTTTTCACCATATCAAGTTTTTCCTTTAGCAACGAGCTCTTCTCCATATCCCAATACACATGTGTATTAAACAAGTTTGTTTGTTGCATGGTGGTGTTTTTTATAGGCAAGCAAGAAACTTAAGTTTATTATGATTGGTTTTAATGGGTGAATCATTTTGTTAATAATTTCAAGAGAATGCATGGAAGCTAATTTCAACTATCTACACTCTATACCAAGTTCTTTCTCTCCTCTTCTATTATTTGTGTTTCCCATTTTTTGTTTCCACCCATTATAAACAGTTGTATAATTTTTCTCCAACTCCACAAGACTATCCCTAGGCCCATCTCTTTTAGTAGCATGAATAAATCCTTTATCAAACCTAAGTTGATTAGCCTTAAGCACCTTATCAAGTTGCTCTTCTTTGATAGATGAACGTAAATGAAAATAACAATTACTTCAGGTCCAACCACAACTCACCAAAAGTATCATTATAAAATCCTATGAGAAATACTAAATGAATTGATCCATCAACCACATAGCCGCACAAAAATCTATTTTAATTTCAACAAGTATTCATCTATTTTTTAAAATTTTAGTTATAGGTGTTGCATAAATGGTTGCCATTGCACCAAAAGATCGACCTATTCATGCCTAAAACAACCTCCATAGTTAATGAATCCACGGAGGCGGTTAAGCCATGTCACGAACCCAATCGTTGTGTTGTACAACACAAGAAGACCAAGGGCATACACCTTGCAACAATCCCCCTAGTGCAAGCGAGGGGTTTGAACTCGTGACCCAGGCTCTAATACCAATTGTTTCACATACAGTTGTCGTTGCACCAAAAGATCGACCCATTAATGCCTGATACAATCGCTAGAGTTAATGAATCCACATGAGGCAGTTAAGCCATGTCACAAACTTGAGCACTGCACTGCACAATACAAGGAGACCAAGGGAGCAAACCTTGCAACAATAGGGTCAAGCATTATTGTTTCTATTTATATTTTCATACTTAATAGTTGATGAAAATTATGAAATTATGAAATATTAGATAAATTATTGAATTTAATTAGTCTAGATTAATTATGTTTATGTTTGTGTTTTATTATATTAGACTAAATTTAAGGAAAGTTTATTTTTCTTTATAATATGATAAAGATATCTTTTAAATTTTTAAATTAAATATCTTCATAAGACCAATTAAAATGTATAGATAATGTAATTAATTTATATCTTTAAAGTGTACATCTTAAAATCATTTTTGTTAATATTAACTTTGAATATCCTCTTATCTTTAAACTCTATTCAAATACAATAATCTAAAAAAACCACAATAAAATTTTAAAAATAATAAACAATCAAAATCTATTATACACCACAATTAAAAAATCATTTTTAACACTATGCTAATTCAAACTTGATTTATCCAATCACTTGTCTAAACAAGAATTTAAGATAGAATCTCTAAAGTTTTTTATTAATTAAATCATAATTTTTGAAAATATATATACAATCATACCTAACATGATCATAATATTATACATGTTAAAATAATACTTTTGTATTTTATTTTTTAAGATTACACAACCTAGAATTTTCTTAAAATATTATTTCCCAAATATCTATATAAATCTCTTAAAATCAATATTAGAATGATAACATATCTCATAAAACTTAGATGGTTTGGTTAAATGTCTTTTTAGGAATAGTTGGCTTACCCTTTGTTATTGTCAAGAGCATCCCTTGGATTGATTGAAAATGAAGTATAGTATTGTGTCACTTCAATTAAATCAATCTTTTAAGTATTCCCTTGAAATGATAGATGAAGAATCCCTCGTCCTCTTTACCTTTACAAAATTGGCGTGGGATGCATCCAATATGGAAGTTAAATCTTTAAGAAAAGATGGCCATCTCCTTGACAGAGATTGTTTTCTCCCACTTTAAATAAGAATCCAAGTACACTTGTTATGAAACTATTTTTTCCACTTTTGAGTGTAGTTTACACTCATATATGTGTAGAGTGAGAAATTAGGTTTATTTTTATATATTTTGATTTTACTGATTTGAAATTATTTTTATCTTTTTAAAGTAAATTAGTGGATGTTTTACATTTTCAATTGTTTAAAATGATTATAAAAAATAATTCATTTTATGTTAATGTCTGAGTATTGGGTTTCTATTAATGTTATAGTATCTAGAAATCAATTTCTTGATATGGTAGTGATTATTGTTGATTTTTATTTGTTGATATGTTTTAATAGGCATCAGGCAAATTCACCACCAACAATTCACTGTCGGAAAATTCACTGCCAACAATTCACTGTGGGAAAATTCACTGCCATGACAAATTCATCTCAAGGAAAATTCACCTACAACAATTCATCGCCGCGGAAAATTAATAGCAAACTTTTAATGCGATGAATTTTCCGTGGTGGTGAATTGCTGGTGGTGAATTTTGCTTGAGGTGAATTTTTCATGGCGGTGAATTTTCCCGCAGTGAATTGTTGGCAGTGAATTTTCTAGTGGTGAATTTTCCTAGAGTCGTTTTAATAAAAACTTCTCATGGCTCTTTTCATGTATTGTGTCCTTCCACTTATCAAAGTTTTCTTATTTGATATTCATTTTATTCGAAGAAGAATTAATATTTGTGAGAAAGCATCATGATGGCAAGATGTGGGAGCTTTTCCTCAAAGTGATGGGAGCACTTACATTAAGAGCTCCACATGGAGACCACATCCAAGGCTTGTGGGTTGTGCAAATGAATCTAGAAGAAGACAAATGAGAGAGGGAGCACCACAAGTAAGTATTAAGAATTAGACAACCTAGCATATTTCAAAGGAGTTTAATAAAGCCATCTACCATTTTGTGGCCTATATATCTAGTGCAAGAATCCCTTTAGGAAAGCTCTTTTGTACTATGTTAATAGCTATAATCAATGACCTTTCATGAAGGTGGATTATCCTAAGGTTTTTGTTTGGGTGAATTTACAACCATTGTATGTAATGAGTTTTTCTTGATGCTTCTATTTGTGCCTCATTTGTACCAGAGGTCTCTTTTAAATAAGTTCATGTATGTCGTAGGATTTTAGCATACAAACTATAGTGCTTTCTTTCCAAACTGGGTTGTGGAGTCAATTTTTTTAGCAATGAATTAGAAATGGTTTCTAATTTCCTTCCTTGTTCTAAATTTCCTTCCTTGTTCTACCTCTTGCACTTACTACTGTGGCATTGAAAATTGTTAGACAACTTTTTATGCCCAAATTGGGTTTTCTTTTGAAATAAAGATTGTATTATAGAGTTCATGTATCTAGGAGAGACAAAAATGGGGTTTAGCATACATTCAATTCTATATAATAGCTAGATAGCATGTATATTTTGTTATTACCTACTTCTTAATTATTTATTCTTCTATTGAAATATGTTTTATGGTTGTGTTGGATGTTTTCCTAATCCATGATTTTAGAAGGTATTAGTATAATCCTTCATGGACTAGAATTGGGTGTTATTGTATTCGAGTGATATTTAAAAAGCTAATTTTCCATATATTTTCTAAGGACATCTTCACATATTAATAGATTTGCAATATTTCTACCATGGTGGATATCAAATTTCATTTGGAAAAATAGACCTATAAGAAGAATGGCTAGTTAGATATGAACACATTTTTAATTTTTGCTTCTAACATTGGCTACCAAAAGCATGCATGTAGTCACATTTCATGCAAAGTAATAATTTCTCTTCCATCCATTTTAATATGATTCTTACTTTTTTGTTTTAATTTGTAAATCATTTTTTTAGTTGTTCATATTTTTTAATGGAAAGGACCTACGAATATTTAATCTATCGTTTGAATGGTTTTCCCTACCACATAACATTATCTAATTCTAGAATTGATGTATTTAGTCATCTAAATTATCTTAGATCTTCTTTGCTAATTATTTAACATTCGCCCATCATAAAATTAAATGTAGCGATCAATAAGGATCCCCTTCAATTCTTAAGTCATTTCATTTAAATAGCTAATGGTGACTCCCAATCCATGGCCATAATTTTGCTCTATGCTTGAAGAAATTTCAACTTCAAGAAATATAATTCATAGGCAAGTGTTGTAGCATTCATAGAAAAAATATTTTTGTAAGTTAGATACATATCATTCCTTATCCCAATAAATCAATAATTGGAGTGAAAAAGATGTAAATAAAACTCAAAAGTTCTATTATACCCAACAATACTAACCATAAGTACTACATGCATGTTCACTCTAGCCATTTGAACTTTGGAAAGTTTTAGGAGTATTTTTAATTCTCTATAGAAATTTAGTAAAAACCCTAATGATATTCCTCTACTATTTTATTATTATTATTTGCATCTTGCAATTCCCACACATTTGTCTTGTATATGTATGCTACATAAATGCAATGTTTGTCCTTCAATATGAGCCTCATTTTTTTCATTATGTATAAAATTATATCCTTGAGAGACTATAACTTTGTTTGTTTTAAGATAGAAAAATACATTGATATTGATTGTTGTGAGTGTGTCTACATGTGTGAATTATGTATAATTATGTAATGCGTGTCAATTTTCATTGCATATCATTATGCATCTCTGTGTGAATGTGTGTCTATGTGCATGTGCATATATGTTTTCTAAAAAAATGGTTTGTATTTTAAGATACTATATTTTTTGCTAGATTTTCCTTTATACTAATATTTTGGAATCATCATGTCAAGTTATTAGCTATGGAATCTAATAGCCCAAATGAATTTTCCTATCTCGATTTTTCTAAAATCTCTTCTTGATTCATTAATTTTTAGATTTAAGTTGGAACAAAAATAGAACTTCAAAAAATACAATAATATACCAATTAGTCAATCTCCTTCAATCAAGCTCTCATAATTTTTTTAATAAATTCTTATTTACTAGTATTTTCTCATGTACTTGCCTAAATAATATTGATGTATATGCTTCTAGTAGATAATATTATTTAACTTTTTCAATGCAATTTGTGTTTGAACTAAATTTTAATTAACAATATTTTAGGGACATCTTCAATCTTATTGGGTTTTGGATGGAGCCAACAACTATAAGTCCTTTCTAGGCTTACCTATACAAGATTTATACTATTATTTTTATTTAATCTTTCTTTCAAAAGATAATTTTTTTTAATTGTATATTTAGTAAATTGCTAGATTGTCTATTAAAATTTGTTTTATATCTTTGTCGACCAGAAACGCAGTTAGTATCATGAATAGTTTATGTAGTTTGATTAACATTTTATGTGTTCATTGTTTGCACATACTTAGTATTGGTGATCCCATCACCAATCATATTCTTTTTCTTGGCCCAAAATTGAGACGTGTCATTAGATTATTTATCATTATTTTCCCTATAAATCTTGGCTAAACATTTAGAATGAGAATTTTTTCAATGATAACACATTTCTCAATAATCTCATCAAACATTGATGAACAATGTACTTGGATATGCAAATAAATCTCTTGGTTTAAGTTTTGAGTAAATATTGTGATGAGTTGTTTTTTTAATATGAACCAAGGGAGGCTTGACCAGCAAGTGATCTCCACCTTTATAAGTAGGTTGTGAAGTTCTCACCATTGTGTTGTTTAGTTTTACAAATATCTAACATGGTGAGTTCATGCTCAACATTATAGGAGAAGTGTGTAATGAAATTCTTGGATAAGTTGACAAATGATGAAATGGAGCCATTGAAGAGGTGCATAAACTATTCCAAGGCTTGTCAACCCAAGCTTTGAGGAAAAAGGTAGAATAGGTATTATTCATTGTACGAGACATATTGGAATGTCATAAAGAATTATTTGATGTGGTCACAAGGGTTTCATTTCCCTTTTATTTATAAAATTTATATATCTCAAAGTGTTGTGGAAAATGTAACATTCTCATCAACTTATCAATGAGGTAGGGACATAAATCTTCAAATCTGTAGTGTTTATTTTGGGTCCCCATTTTTAACATCAAGGGGGTAAAAATTTATTAAAACAAGAAAACGTTACAAAGCAAGGGCCTTAAATGGCCCTATCAAGTTCAACCAAGTGATCCAAATGATGAGACAAATCCAGGGGTAGTTGACACTGATCCACTAAATTCCAATCATGAATATGATCATAAGCCCATTTAGCCAAGCAATTAGCAACACCATTCCATTCTCGAGGAATATGAGTGAAAGTAATATACTCCAGAGAAGCACAAAGAGTGAGAATTTGTTCAACAATCAAAGCCAGCTGCCATCTCACATCATCCAAATACCACATGTTTAGTAAGTTCACCACAACCTAGGAGTTAGACTCATATGATCCTTCGCCATCCTAATTGACTGCCCCGCTCCTAGCCAACAAAATGGCCCGAGCCTCCATAAGATTATTTGTATGAAGACCCTTATACACAAAGAAGATAAACTGAACATCTCTAGAGCTATCCTGACCCACACCCCCAATGCCAACATGACCCGAATTTCTATGAGAAGAGCCATCCGAGTTGAGTTTTAGGACCCCAAGAGAAGGGGTCCATCTTCCCTCCCTATTCACCTTCAGGGTAGGATGCCTACATCTGTTGCTCATGAGTTGTCATTGCGGAGGAGGAAGATGAACATGATTACAACAACCAACATCATGAGGGTCCACCAGAATAGTCATATCACACTTAGCCGCAATAGTTTCCCCTAAAGAGTGTAGAATTTTCCACCATAGGTGAGGGGCCATCAACAATGAATCCTAAAAAATTAGCCTATTCCTCTCCAACCACAGGTTCCAGATAATAAAGGAAGGCCCAAGAGCCCAAGCAACCTAAAGAAAGGGAGTAGAAACAGGGGTCGTGCCCCACTGTTCCCCAAACTCCACCAAAGAGGAAGCATGCTAGTAGGTCGTATTCCACACCCCCCACCAAAAATGCCAAATCTCCCTAGCATAGGAACATTGGAAGAAGAGATGGGAGACACTCTCTTCACAACCATAACACAAAACACACATGGAGGGGCCTTGGAACCCACACTTACATAAATTATCCCAAGTAAGACATCGATTTTGAGCCACTAACCACATAAAGAAGTTGCACTTGGGCCATGACAACTTGTGCCAAACTTGCTTCCACCAAGGGACCTCAATGTCCCCAAACAACTGCCTACCTAACTGCTTATAACTAGCTACCACAAAGTACTTTCCAGACAAATCCGAACCATCCCAAGCCAAGACATCAGGTCCCCTCAAAGAATTACAAGCACGGGAAGCCAAAAGCTAGGAAAGATCATGCCTATCCCCCTCAGACCCTCCAGGTGGCCACTTAGAAGGATGCTTCTAGTGAAAACTTACAACCAAACCACCCTGATGCACCACCTTATAATGCTCCACAATATCCCAACCACTCGCAATAAAAACATCACAAAGGGACTGGAGGTGAGGAAAAGAAGAGAGAATAGGAGGGTGACCATCCCAAGAATCTGACCAAAAAAGAGCTGCGCCCCCACTTTTAAAGTATGTCAAATCATAGAACCACTCCCTTCCAGAGGATAGCGAGGAACCTCAAAAGGAGCAACACCTCAAAGATATTTATGGTTGAGAATACAATCCCATAACTAATGTTGATTGGTACACCATCACGAGTAAAGCTTGGCAACAAGAGGTTTCCCATTCAAAATAGCAGAGCGTAAACCAAGACCACCCTCTTGCTTTGGTCTACACACAGAATCCAACTTAACAAGGCTCCACTTTGAAGACAACACATTACCGCTCCAAAGAAATTGACGTGAAAGAGCATCAAATTCCTTAAGGAAATACATAGGATCCGCTTGAACAAAGCACCTGTAGATGGGAAGGTCTTGGATAATAGACTTAAGAAGAGTCGCTCTAGCAGGAGTAGACAACCAACGATGAGTCCAATGAGTAACCTTCCACCTAAGCTTATCAAGCAGTAGTTGCCAGGAGGACCTGGGCTGATGACCAATAACAAGAGGAATACCCAAGTAGACAAAGGGAAGAGACCCAATTTGAAATGGCAGAATAGCTGCAATCCGCCGCTGGATAGTTTGAGGAGTATTAAAGAAGAATATAGAAGACTTCTGCTCATTGACTTTCTGGCCTGAAGCTGCTAGATAGATGTCCAAAGCTTGCCTGAAGGATTCAGCCTCCCTAATAAGAGCTAGTCCCATAAAAGAGGTGTCATCCACAAATTGGAGATGAGAAAGAATAGGCAATCCCATCCCCCACTACCACCCATGAATCAGACCTTGTGAAACCGGAGAATTAAGAAGTCGGCCTAGCCCCTCCGCCATAATAATAAACAAATAAGGAGAGAGCAAGTCCCCCTAACGAAGGCCCCTAGCAGCCCCAAAAATATCTGAAGGTTCCCCATTCACAATAATCGAAAAGAAGGAAGAGGTCACACAACTCGATATCCAACTCACCCAGTTAGAGGAAAAACCAAAGGCCAATAGAATCTTCTAGAGAAAACTCCATTTAACTCTGTCATAAGCTTTTTCCATATCCAACTTGATAAACATAGACCTATCCTGAGAGGTTTCCATGGAATGAATGACTTTAGACGCAACCACCACCCCGTCCATAATTTGACGAATTGCCACAAATCTGCCTTGCTCCTCAGAAATGATCATAGGAAAACAATATTTAAGCCTCTCAGCAATCAACTTCGTAACAATCTTGTACACCACATTACAAAGCGCAATAGGTCTAAAGAGATCAAGTCTGTCAACACCTTCCTTCTTAGGAATGAGAACCAGAAAAGTAGCATTCAGGGCATGAAGCATCTACTTACTATGAAGAGACTCCTGAACCACCTCCAACAAATCCAGCTTCACAGTATCCCAAAACTCCTGGAAAAACTCAAATAGGAAACCATCAAGGCTAGGAGCTTTCCCCTTGTTCATCCCGAACACCACCTCCTCCACCTCTGACAAAGTCACTAGGCGAATAAGAGAAGCATTCAACTCATTAGAAATTAAAGAGGGAATGCAAGCAAGGACCCTATTCTCATCAGCCTCAGTAAGCAATGAATCCTCAATGAACAAATTAGAGTAGAACTGATGAGCCTCTCTAGACAAAGCTTGTTGCGAAGAGATTGAAAGACCCTCAAAGTTAACAAGAGAAGAAATAAAACACTTATTCTGACGAGCTTGCACCGAATGATGGAAAAAAGCCGTATTCCTATCACCCTCTTGAAGCCAATCAATCCTAGCCTTTTGTTTCCAGAAAATCTCCTCATGAAGCTCCCACTCCTACACCAATTTTAGAGCCTGGGCCTCAGCATGCCCAAGAGCCTCCGAGAATCCCAAATCCTGAATCTGGTGGGTAATAATAGCAAGGTGATCCTGCACTTCACTTTTTCTGGCCCGAAAATTAATAAAACATGACCTATTCCATCGCTTAAGATGATACTTAACATATTGTAGCCTCTTAACCAGAGAATACATAACTGACCCATACGCAGGGGTACCATCCCGCCACCACTAAGCAACAAGATCACCCAAAGACGGATCATGTAGCCACATTAGCTGGAATTTGAAAGGAGGATTCTTTGGATTTGGGAAAGCTGAAGTTGAAAACTTAATTGGCTAATGATCAGAGCCACACCAGTCAAGAATCTCAAAGAAAATGACCAAGCTACCTCTAACCCAAGAGAAATAAACAAGGAAACGATCAAGCCACTGGGAGATCACTTCAGGCCCAATCCGTCTATTATTCCAAGTGAATATTTTGTTAGAGGGTTTTACATCCACTAGAGCACGAGAGTCCACATTAGTCCGAAACAGATCTGAAGCAGGACCAAGCCTAGGCAACCCTCCCCTTTTCTCCTCCAAGCTCAACACAACATTGAAATCACCAGCTAAGATCCAAGGTAGAAAGGGTGCACAAGACCTAACATATCTGATATGAGCCCAAAGTTGGATTTTACCACGGATGTCAATCGGAGTATAAACATTACTAACCAAAAATAGTCTCACTAGATTCCAAAACCGAAGCCACCATAGAAATAGCAGACTGGCTTGAAATCTACCAATGAGGAACAACCTTACGAGGATCCCAGAAAAGAGCCAGACCCCCCAGAGGTTCCCCTAGACCCAATACATTAACACTAGCCAAAAAACCAAATACGAGGGGCATGTTGAAGCATGAGGTCCACCTGAAGCTTAGTTTCCTGAACACAAAAGATATCAAGAGAATGAACAACAATCAAATCTTGAATAACCTTTTGACGGGAGGTGCTATTCAACCCCCTTGCATTCCATGAGAGAATAATCATGAGGAAGGTTGAGAGAAGTGGGCCTCAAGGGTCTTAACAGAACTAGATTCCACCAACAGATCCCCAGTAGATTTAAGCTTGTTTGCATCCTTCTTACGCCCAACTTTCGAAGAATTTTCAAAATGCCCTTTCTTCAGAGGGAATTGCAGCACCCCCAAAGCAAGAGATGATCCCCGCCCTTTACCTAAAGAGAACACTGCCTTAGCTAAATCTGCTAAAACAATATCATCCTACACATCTGCAGAGGCCCTAGGAGGCACATAAATCCCCTGCTCCAATGCTAGAGAAATATTTTGAACAACAATTTCCTGCTCCAGCCTTGAATCCATCCCAACATCCATACCAATGGCCCCAGAAGAGAGCTCAATAGGAATCCCTTCCTCCAAATCCTGATTATCCAGGACCTCAAACCGATTGAAACCCTGATCACTCTGTCTATCTTTATAGGCTCGCTTCTGACCCCTCCCTTTATTTCTCTCCTTAACAGGAATAAAGCCATCCTTATCGGGCCCACCCTCAACCATAGACGCCTTACCTTTATCCCCCTTCTCCACCAAAGGTCTTTCGAAGAAGGAGAGGAAGAAGCACCTACCACTTTGGGTGCTCGAGGACACTAGCACTGAAGGTGTCCATACTTGTGACAAAAGTGACAACGAAAAGGAAGGGACTCATAATCAAGCGGTTGAATCCATGAGGCAGAGCCAATACAAAATTCCAAAGAATCTAGCAAAGGGTTATTTAAATCAATTTCAACACAGATGCGAGCATAAGAGAATACCTTTTTATCCAAAGTATTCTAAGCAATGGCAGTCGAATTCCCCAACAAAGCAGCAATCCGGAGCAGAATATCCTCCCTCCAAAACTCCAATGACAACCATGGAAGACAGACCCAAAGAGGAACCCATGTAGGAAGACAGGAACCCATGTAGGAAGATCCTCTGTCGCATTAAAACCACCATGCCAAGGCTTAATGAACAAGCCAACATGATTGTAAAAATATAGCCCTCCCTCAAAAACATGATTACGATCCGAGATGCAAGAAAAATCAACCATGAAATAGCCGTTCGTAGCCACCAAAAGATCAAAATCCCCTTCAACCTGCCAGGTTCAACGGATCCAAGACTCTAATGTCGAGAGAGGGACACAAATACCCAAGAACTTGCAGATCAGAACATGTTGGCTCCAATAAGCTATGCCCTCCTGAACCGATTCGGGAGAAATAACCAGGACAGGTCGATCTTGACTCCGTGACAAGCACCCGTTCACTTTCTTGAGCTTAGAGCTCTCACCCACAAAGGACGAATCCAACTTTTGTGTATGCATAGTTGTCGAAAAATTCTGAGATGGCTTTGGCCCAGCAAGCACCAGGATTTTGGAAGCCTCTGCCATATCCCCATACTGAACCCCAACACTCAGCCCACTCTAATTCCACCAAACCCTTACCCCACCACTTCCACCACCCACTTCCCCCTCACCGCACCACCTCCCACCAACCCTTCTCCCGCACAAACCCCCACACCACCCCACACACTACAACAAACACCAACCTAACAGAAAAAACAAAAGAACCCCCCCAAACACCCGTACGCAGCCAAAAGGGACATAATCTAGCACATGCAAGAGCCAACATGCAGCCTTAGAGGCTATGTGTAGCCTCACCTACTCACAGGAACGACGCCATTCCCATATCTCGGCTACTTCATCTCCATCTGGGTCCCCATTTTTAGGTTCATGGGGGAATTTTTCATTTCTTGAAACTATTAGTCAAAGGGAGTTCCAAGAGGGTTGTTTGAAGGTTCCTAATTAATGGAATTTTATGGTGGTATTTTTTGGTATGTAGCATGGTTGAGGTTGGTTTGAGGGGCATATTGATATTCATGTGTTAAAGGGGCTTGCTTGTATAAGAATAAGTGGAGGTATGACGTAAGAAGCTCAGATGAGAGGCTTGATATACATAAGAATATGAGGCTTGAGGAATGTATGATGTTGTAGGATATGAGGTCATGTCTAAAGAAGGAATGGAAGAGGGGAATGAGGTTTAAGGAATATATGACAATATGGGGTATGAGGTCATGGGTAAAGATGGGATATAAGAAGAGTGTAAGGTTTGAGGGATGTATTCATAATATGAGAGGTGGTGAGGGGAATAGTTTGATGGTATATATTACATGAGATGTTAAGATGGAGTTGGGTGTAGCATTATGAGTGTAAGCTAGGATGTGCTCTACAATAGGGATGTTATGGAAGGTAACATTGCCATCATGCTACTACCAATTATGTGCATCAAATTTTGTTAGATTATGAAAAGATATTTCCCCATGGATTTCCAAATTTAGTTGTTATGGGTTCTCATCTTATTAGGTCACCTAATTTAGAATCATCACAATTTTTTGGAATTTTTCCATTTTCTCTTATCATCTTTTTAAGAATAGAATATTTGTTTAAGCTTATAATATGTTCCATTCAATCAACTATTTTTGGGTTGTTAGTAATGTTTTGGAACCTTAGAGAATATATTGGTTATGACATAAAGGTATTTTATTCTTGTTTTAATGATCCACCTTGTGTGGAATGGTCTCTATGTTCATAACCCAACATGCCTAGGGTGTATGAGGATTGTGACATTTCTATAGAAGTTGATAATCCAACCTCACAAATCCCAATGAACACCTGCAAAAAAATAATCTATCATAGAAAAGAGATCAAGAGACACAAGAATGGTGCTCTACAAACATGAAGCAAAAATGCAATAACCAATATTAGATTACAAAAGATCAATCCTTATGAAAGGAGATCCAAACCCTAAAGGTGAAAACTATAGGAATAATAATAAAATAAAGAATACCTAAGTTTAGCTTAGGTGAAATAAAGTAAAGGTGACTTAATTAATTAATTAATACAATTAAATTAATTAAGTAAACAACCTATTACCCTAAAACCCCCCCTAAGATGAACTTAGGGAGAAGCTAAAAAACTAAGGAAAGATGCATGAAAGCAAAGATGGGTCCCGACAACTAGGCCTGATGAGGTACCCATGTACAAATATAAAAGATCTCTCACAATAGGATAAAAGGAGAAAACCTCATGGGAAAAACTCCTCTCCAAAAGAGAGAAATACATGTGAAGGACTAAGAAGCCTCCAAACAAGAATGTCCCAAAAATAATAGGAACAAGTGAAGGACTGAAGAAGCCTCCAAACAAGAGTGAAGGAATGAAGAATCCTCCAACAAGAGTGAAGGACGAAGAGTCCTCCAACCAAGAAGAAATTGTCCCAAAATATAGGATCAAAGGATGAACATGAAAAACTCCACTGAATCATGAAGAATTTGCAAAAATTTTCGTAGAATGACTCCTGAAATGATGAAAGAACCTCCACTGAAACATATGATGATCAGGATCAAGAAGAAAATAATTTGTATGAGTGCCCCCAACGACACTACTCAAATCTGATGGAAAACTAAGGAAAACATCAAGAACTCAAAGATATAGATGGCACAAGTACCAATAGTCTGAAGAACTGATCAAGTGAAAATGGAAGGTCGCCTCCTGAATGCAAGAGAGTCCATGTGGTAAGTGATCCATCTCAACAAAATATAAGTAACCAACCATTGATGTAATCTATTTTTGAAAGTACATAGGAACAAATATCAAATATATAGCTCACTCCAACGAAACCAAGGAAGCAATATCACTAACAGTAGAAACCCCTCCATAATGTTGACAAGGGAGAGTCATGATAGGTGCACTAAAACTTAATGCTAGAAATAAGTGCATGAACAAGAACCAAGAACATCTGAATGTGAAAACATGAAAGTTCCAACAAAATATAAATGGTGTGCAAACAAAGGAACACATGTATGAGTCAAGAATCAATGTGATTCACTATTGTCGTGGAAGGAATGCTCACTAGAAAAAGGTATGATGGAAAACAAAGGAAAACATCAAACCCCCATGGAACTTTATAGAATAGTGCAAGTACTATAATGGCACAATATGATGTACAAGAATACCAATACTACACATACAAAGTTGAGGCACTTTATTTCAGTGCATTTACAGATAATAAATACATGCAAT